>UESW01001440.1:0-21664 GCA_900491605.1 Calamus simplicifolius | reverse complement strand
GAACGGATCGATCGCAATGGTCTGAGATTGATCATCGCTGATCGGGATCAGGGTTTGGATCGATCGCACCCATCGGATCGTTGCCGATCGGATCGATCGCAATGGTCCAAGATCGATCCTCGCCGATCGGGATCAGGGCTTGGATCGATCACAACCGTCAGATCGTCACCGATCGGATCGATTTCAACAGTTTGAGATCGATCCTCGCTGATCGGGATCACGTTTTGGATCGATCGCAATCGTCAGATCGTCACCAAATGAATCGATCACAATTGGTCCAGGATCGATCCTCGCCGATCGAGATCAGGGCTTGGATCGATCGCAACCGTCGGATCGTCGCCGATCAGATCGATCGCAGCGGTCCAAGATCGATCGTCGCTGATTGGGATCATGGCTTGGATTGATTGCAACAGTCGGATCATCGCTGAACGGATCGATCGCAATGGTCTGAGATCGATCATCGCCAATCGGGATCAGGGCTTGGATCGATCGCACCCATCGGATCGTCGTCGATCGGATCGATCGCAACGGTCCGAAATCGATCCTCGTCGATCAGGATCACGTCTTGGATCTATCGCAATCGTTGGATCATCACCAAACGGATCAATTGCAACGGTTCGAGATCGTTCATCGCTGATCGGGATCAGGGCTTGGATCGATCGCAACCGTCGGATTATCGCCGATCGGATCGATCGCAATGGTCCGAGATCAATCATCCCCGATCGGGATCATGGCTTGGATCGATCGCAACCGTCGGATCATCTCCGAACGGATCGATCACAATGGTCCGAGATCGATCATCGCCGATCCAGATCAGGGCTTGGATCGATCGCACCCATCGGATCGTCGCCGATCGGATCGATTGCAATGGTCCAAGATCGATCCTCGCCGATCGGGACAGGGCTTGGATCGATCGCAACCGTCGGATCGATGCCGATCGGATCGATTTCAACGGTTCGAGACCGATCCTCACTGATCGGGATCACGTTTTGGATCGATCGCAACCGTTAGATCATCACCGAATGAATCGATCGCAATTGGTTTGGGATTGATCCTCACCGATCGGGATCAGGTCTTGGATCGATCGCAACCATCGGATCGTTGCCGATCAGATCGATCGCAACAGTCCGAGATCGATCGTTGCTGATCAGGATCACGGCTTGGATTGATTGCAACAATCGGATCGTCGCTGAACGGATCGATCGCAATGATCTGAGATCGATCATCGCCAATCGGGATCAGGGCTTAGATTGATCGCACCCATCGGATCATCGCCGATCGGATCGATCGCAACGGTCCGAGATCGATCCTCGCCGATCGGGAACATGGCTTGGATCAATCGCAACCATCGGATCATCGCCGATCAGATCGATCGCAACGGTCCAAGATCGATCCTCGCCGATCGAGATCACATCTTGGATCGATCGCAACCATCGGATCGTTGCCGAATGGATCGATCGCAATGGTCCGAGATCGATCGTCGCTGATCGGGATTAGGGCTTGGATCGATCGCAACCGTCGGATCGTCGTCGATCGAATCGATCGCAATGGTCCGAGTTTGATCCTCGCCGATCGGGATCATAGCTTGGATTGATCGCAACCATCGGATCATTATAAAAAATTAATTTATAACGTTGCATCGCAACAGATTTTTTTTAAAAAAAATTTATAAAAAAATTAAAAATATAACATTGCGATGTAACTTTTTGCATCGCAATTATTTTTAGAGAATTAAATTTTTATAAAATTTAATTATGAAATAAAAATATTGCGATGCAGTTAAATGCGTCACAAATTAATAAAAAAATAACTTTTTTAAATAGCGACGCATTAGCGATGCAATAAACAATAAAATTAAAAAAATTTAATTTTTCACGTTGCGACGCATGTATTGCGTTGCAATTATTTTTAAAAAATAAATTTTATAAAAAAATAAAAATAAAACATTGCGACGTAACTTTGTGCGTCGCTATTATTTTTTGAGATATTAAATTTTATCAAATTTAATTATGAAATAAAAATATTGCGACGCATTAGCGATGCATTTTTCTAGAAAATAAAAAAATATCCCATCGGATATTACAGCCAAAATAGCGACGCAATTATCGGCGTCGCTATTTTTCTCAGTAAATAAAAAAAAATTTGTTAGCGATGGATTAGCGACGTAATGTTGCGTCGCTAAGCCTTATTATATTTTTAAAAAAAATAGCGAGGGATTAGCGATGCAACATTGCATCGCTAATCCCTAATATATATGCTCTCGCGCCCGACCCCCCCCCCCCCTACGGCCTCTTCTTCTTCTCTCCCTAAACCCTAGCCACCATCCCTCCTCTGGCTCCCTCCGCCCCCTCCCCCAGTGCAAGCAGCCTACCGGCGGCGACGCAGCCCCCCCCCCCCGCGCTCATCACCCCCGCGGCATCCCCGAGTTCGCAAGGTGAGCCCCCACCGGCCCCTCCCCATCTCCCCGCCCTCCCGTTTCTGGCCACAGCGGCAGCCTAGCCATGGTGGCCAGGCCACCGTTAAAAAAAAAAAGAAGTTGGGGTGGGGTTTTTCCCCCACCCCTGACTCCACGGCCACGGCGGCGGCTGTGGCCGTCGTCTCAGTCCACAGCGTGGCAGTGGTCGGAGACGACAGCCATGGTGGCCGCCGTGGCCGACGGTGGCCTGGCCATGGTGTGGCGGCCACCGTTTAAAAAAAAGGAAGTCAGGGTGGGGTTTTTCCCTCACCCCTGACTCCACAGCCACAGCGGCTGTCGTGGCCGTCGTCTCAGGCCATGGCGTGGCAGTGGCCGGACGACGGCCACGACCGCCGCCGTGGTCAGCGGTGGCCTGGCCACAGTGGCCAGGCCACCATTTAAAAAAAAAGGAAGTCGGGGTGGGGTTTTCCCCTACCCTGACTCCACGGCCACGCCATCATTTTTTTAAAAAAAAAGAAAGTCAGGGTGGGGTTTTTCCCCCACCCCTGAGGCCACGGCGGTGGCCTGGCCACGGTGGCTAGGTCACCATTATTTAAAAAAAAAAACAGGGGTGGTGTTTATGAAGTCAATTTTAGATGAAATATTATAACAATTTGTATGTGATCTAGAATCTTGTAATGCATAATTTAAAATCTATTTATTTCTTGAAATAATGTTCATGATATATTATTATTAAAATTCTAATCATGCAATTCATTTATTTTTGATAGTTTAGATGATTAATTTTTAATGATTTTATATTTCTTTATTACCTGTTATATTTTAGCTTAGAAAATTTTAAATATTTAGTTTTTAAATATTGTCACAATCATTTTCTTAGCAAATTAGAAATTTTTTTTAGAATATTCATGTTCTTCAATTGAAAGAAATTTGATATAGAAAACCATAGTTTGATATAATTCCTCAAATTCTAAACCAACCAATCAAAATAAATTCGATATCATGGATGAAAAATGATATAGCTCATTTAGAACTCAGAATCAAGTACTGAAAGAATTTATATTGAATGTGATTTGAGTTACATGCTATGTCAAGTTTGTTCTTTGATTTTTCATACTATTTCTCATAGCACTATAACCTTTAGACCCTTTGAGACTTTGTAAGACTTAGTCTTGCAAAGTCTCAAATTGTCCTAGTGGATAGTTTGAGATATTTTTTGTGATATGTTTGTCTGCTATTCATCATCGTTAGTTGAGCTGGCAAATTGTATATCCTCCTACGTTCTCCTAGTGTGGCATATAAGCCACACATTTGGGAGAACATATGGGGAATTGCTGTCGAAATTTCAATGTAATCGATGATAATTTCTAGCAGAATAACATATCGCATAAAATAATCTTGAATGGGATAGGGCCTTACCTAAGTTCTAGTGGAGTGAAAGTGGAATTCATTTAGGACACTTGCTTACTTGTAAAGTCTAATGATGAACGGACCCCGGTACTGGGCCTCGGTCCTGTATAGCACGTCAAGGATCGTAGCCACTGTCCGGCCTTGATTTATTGGTATAATTAAAGAGGCACAATATTTGTTATTTAGCTTAGATGTGTAAAAGAATTAATCTATTGCTATAATGACTAATGCAAAATTATACCATTGTCTTCTTTAATGGTTTACCAAGAATTGTATAACTTGGTCAAAAATGTATGTAAGGTTAAAAGATGGGTTGCTTAATCCAATTTTCTGAATGGATTGGAAGAATTTATAGCATTTGCATGTAGTCAACCCGAATGGATGGATGGGCCTAGGATCAGGTGCCCCTGCAACTTACGCAAGTGTCAGAATAAAGCCTATAGAAATGTTGAAACTGTGAAGGTACACTTGTGTAAAAAGGGGTTTGTTCCTGGGTACGATGTTTGGAACTGTCATGGTGAAACTGAGGAAATGTTTGCAGCTGTCACTAGCCAAGAAGTGTCAAATCCCATTGATGAACCATTTGTGAATTTAAACACATACGAAGAAATGGTGATGAATGCATCGGGTAACAAATTCAACCAGAATACATTTATGGAAGAACCAAATCCAGATGCACAACAATTTTATGATATATTTTGTTCTGCAAATCAAGAATTGTATCCTGGTTGTGAGAGTCATTCCCAATTGTCTATGGCTGCTCGGTTGTTGAATATTAAGGCGGAACATCGATTATCAGAAAAGGCATTCAATGATGTAGCTGGGTTAATGAAGGAAGTTTTGCCAAATCATAATGTTGTAGCAGACAGTTTCTACTCAACGAAGAAGTTATTGTGTGGCCTTGGGCTCCCAGTTAATAAGATCGATTATTGCTTGAACAATTGTATGATATATTGGAGTGAAGACTCAGAGTTGAGATGGTGTAAGATTTGCGGGTAATCGAGGTAAAAACGGCGAAGGGGGAGCTAGTACAAGTAGGAGGAAAAGTGTGTCTTACAAGAGGATGCATTACTTCCCTCTTACTCCATGCCTCCAGAGATTATATAGATCTGAGGCTACAGCTACTGATATGAGATGGCATGGAGAACATGAATCTAAAGAAGATGAAATGCGACATCCATCAGATTCAAAAGCTTGGAAGCATTTCAATGAAAATCATCCTGATTTCATAGAAGAAATAAGGAATGTTAGATTAGGTCTTTGTACCGATGGCTTTCAACCGTTTGGTCAAGCGGGGCAACAATATTCATGTTGGCCTATAATACTGACTGTATATAATCTTCCACCGTGGAAGTGCATAAAAGATACTGCAATGTTTTTGATAGTTTTGGTTCCAGGACCATCAAATCCAAAAGAAAAGATTGATGTCTTCTTACAACCGCTGGTAGCCAAATTGAAAATGTTGTGGGAAACAGGAGTCATAGCCTACGACATTTCTATGAAACAAAATTTCATCATGAGAGCTGCTTTGATGTGGACAATCAGTGACTTTCGCAATATGCAATGTTGTCCGGTTGGAGCACTTCTGGGCGTTTGGTATGCCCTCATTGCATGTATGATTCAGATGCATTTACATTACAGAAGAGTGGTAAGCAGTCATGGTTTGATAATCATAGAAAGTTCTTGCCTTCGAATCATCCTTATAGGCAGAACTTGATCGCCTTCGGAAGAACAAAGTAGTCACAAAATTCACCGAACCGGTTAGGTCTGGCACAGATATATTTGATACTATAGAGCATTTGGGGTTGAGGTATGCTTGGAACTAGAGCAGATAGAATAAATGGCCGTATATGTAAAGAACATAACTAGAAGAAGCGGAGCATTTTTTGGGATTTGCCGTATTGGAGCACAAATCTCATCCGGCACAACTTGGATGTTATGCATATTGAGAAAAATTTCTTTGATAACATATTTAACACGGTACTAAACATCCCGGGAAAAACCAAAGACACTGCAAAGTCGAGAGAAGAACTTAATCAGTATTGTAGAAGAGGTGATTTGAGAAGGAATGCTGACGGGACCTATCCTAAAGCCTGTTACACTCTTGACAAAAATCTACGAGAAGTTTTATGTAACTGGATTAGAGGATTAAAATTTCCTGATGGTTATGCTTCAAATATTGGTAGGTGTGTGGACATGCATAAGCTCAAGTTGTTTGGCATGAAGAGTCATGACTGTCATGTTTTCATGCAACGGTTATTGCCCATAGCTTTTCGTAAGTTGCTTCCGCAACATGTGTGGAAGGCATTGACAGAGCTCAACTTGTTCTTTAAGGAGTTATCTGCCGCAGTCATTACTTCTGCATCCATGGAAAGGCTTGAGGAGGAAATTCTAATTATTTTATGCAAGCTGGAGCAAATATTTCCTCCAAGTTTTTTTGACTCAATGGAGCACTTGCCGGTTCACTTGCCATACGAAGCACGTATAGCTGGTCCCATGCAGTATCACTGGATGTATCCTTTCGAGAGGTAAACACCCAAATCAGTAATACATGTTGACATTTTAAATATTATTTTATTTATGTGAAGAAGTTGGTTTATTTATATTTTAACTTTACATATAGGTATCTTAAGAAGTTAAAAAATAATGTGCGGAATAAGGCAAGGGTTGAAGTTCTATATGCAATGCACACTTGGTTGAAGAAGTTTCAGCTTTTGCCTCGCATTACTTTGAGGGTCACGTTCATACGAGGACCGCAATCTTGGTCGTAACGATGACATATGTGTGGACGAAGGAGAACCTACTGATGGTAGAATATCAATATTTAAAAGTATCAGCCATTCATTTGAGAGGTAGAAGTCAAGACAATTAAGCGATGTGGAGTATAATGCAGTACATTTACATCCTAATGAACTTTAGAGAAGTCGACCCGAGTAAGTATATGTACAGTTCATTAATTGCTTAATTAGAACTTCTACTTTAAATTATAAAATACCATACTATTTAATTGCTAACATAAGTTTTAATTGTTATAATCCTTTAAGGAACAACATCAGTCAAATTGCCATTGGGCAAACTTATTGGTTTTATGAATTTATGAGTACTATTACTCAATCAATTACAATAATGGCTTTTATTTTTGACTTTATTGTTAATAGCTTATTAATTTATAGGTAAACGGTCCATGGTTCACAACCGACAATATTTTCATTAAATACCTAGCATAGTGGCCATTGAAGACCATAACTACCTATACTGGCTATTTTGTTAATGGATACAAATTTCAAATTGAACGACTAGCATCTTCAAGAGGGATGCAGAATTGGGGCGTATGTGTTAAAGGAGAAAGTGTTGGAGCAAATATGCAGGATTATTACGGAAAGTTAGTAGAGGTGGTCGAAGTTGAATATCCCGGTTGGCCTATGAAATGAACTGTATTGTTTCATTGTGATTGGTTTGATCCAACAATTCCTGTCGGTAAAAGGGTTCATAACGACTACAATCTAGTTGAAGTAAACCATCGACAAAGATTGCAGAAATATGAACCATTCATTCTTGCATCCCAAGCTCAGCAAGTGTTTTACTGCGGATATCCAAGTTTGCGCAACGACAAGCGAGATTGGTGGGCTGTTTCTAAAATCGTTCCACGTTCAACAATCATATTAGATGAGAGTTCATCAAGTCAATCAACTGAGTGCCCTGCATTTCAAGATGATGAGATGGAAATGCATGCAATTGAGGACGCACAAGGGCTCCTGAAACATACTTAGAGATCCAAATGGTGATGTCCAAGAAATTGAGGATGCAAATGTTTGGTTTCCTTCCGATGATAATGAAACTGAATCACAGTCCGATACGGCATCAGATGTTGAACCAACATTTCACGAAACAAATGACACTGATTAAAGATATAGGTTCATTCAATTTGATTTATTTTTATAAGTGTTTAATTTTTGTATGTTTATTAATTATTCGTAATTATATTGCATTGCATTAATCTTTAGTATTTACAGTATGATGGACCGAGGTAGATCTACCCTGACGGACATAGCCCTGCTCATCACATCCCACTACCAGCCCTGACGCACGGACTTCCACCTCTCCAAGCATCGACGCTCATCCTGTATTTTCCACTACCCGATCGGCACAGACCTTTGAGAGTTCTTCTTTGGTCGGTCGTACCATACTTCGATTGGATGCCGATGGGATGTAAGTATATACTAATTGTAACTATATGTTTATGTTTTTAAGTTAATTACTTATTTTAATTAGTTTTTTTAACAGCTTTATTGAGCAGCATATTATATCGAGCCGGATCAGCTCTATATTTCAGAGCCGTGCTGATCCCAGTGGCTACGATTGGCACCATGTATCTGCGGCCACGAGGGAGTTTTATTTTTCAGAGTTTCAGGTAAACTTTTTAAATACATTTTATAACTGATATAAAATTTTTTAATCTTAATATATTCTGAAACTAACTGTTTATTTCAATGCAGAAGAAGTTTACGTGGGACCCTACTATCCATGATGCCATTAGGGCAGCATGGAATGCTCTTGCGGCACGCCGATACTCCGACATGCTTTATCGTTGGAGGAGTTCGGGTGACCGTCCAGGCATGTCCCGGAGGGTATTTGGGCCAGCTGGCAGCTGGCGTGGCAGTCCGAGGCATGGATCAGGAGGTCCGCATCAGCCAGCACGAACCGCCGATCTGAGAAGGGCGGTCGTGGCACGGGCCTCTCCTGTCACACTGCTGGTTCCATTTCTATTCAGGAGCACAGGCGTCGTATGGTAAAAAACCATAAACAATTTAAATACTAATTTAGTCATTAACAAATACTTGCATTTATATTCTTTCTTCTGCTTTTGTAGTCCGAGCAGGAGGGCAGAGATCCTGGTGAGTTTCGTCTATTCAGGGCGACACACACCAGGAAGGACGGTTCCTGGGTCGATACACGATCACGGAAGATTGGGGTAAGAAATTAGATTTATATTTTATTTATTTAATTTCTAATATTTTATTCAGCTTTATATATTGATTCATTTGTCATTGATTTTATAACTCAAAGGCACGAGTCGAGGAGCTGCAGTCTCAGGCTTCGCAGGTCGACTCTACTGATGGGGGGCCGCCGTCGAACTCTCACCAGAAGAGAGTCGACGTGTGTTTTTGGAGGCTGTTAGTGCCCAACCGCGAGACCTAGGGTCTATGGTTTGGGCACTAGAGCTTCCAGATATTTTTCCCATCAGGGCTCCAGTTCGCATGGTTCTGGCGATATTCCTTCCGAGCAGATAGACGACATCCGGAGATCTATCAAGGAGAAGTTTGTCAGGAGGTTCGGAGGAGCTCTCAGAGATGAGAGAGCAGATGCGTCAGTTGCAGGATTTAGTTCTCACCTGTCGCAGGGTTCATCCCAGCCTCCGCAGCCTCCACAGCCGCCTGCAGACACATGATATTTTTTTTTACTACTTGATGTATTTTTTTATTTTTTCTTTATATAAAAATTTAAATAATTAATAAAATAAATTTTTATCTATTTTTGAAAATTTTGTAATGATTGTTTTGGTCAATTGTATTAGCAATTACATTGTATTAGCAAGTTTAATTTATATTTTTTTTTTTAAAATTAATATATTAATTTCCTTTAAAAATTAAAAATTAATTTATTTTGCTTTTTTAAAAAAATAAATTAATTAATTAGTGATGCTATTTTTCATCGCAATTAATTTAAAAAATTAATAATTATGTTATTTTAATTTTTTTTAAAAAAATTAATTAACTAGTTGACGCAATTGTGACAAGATTTTACGCAAAAATTTTTAAAAAATTTATTTTTAAGTAGCGACGCATTAGTATGCGTCGCAATTTTTTAAAAAATTAAAATTAATTTAATTTATTTTTTAAAATAAATTCATTAATTAGCGATGCTATTTTTCATCGCAATTAATTTAAAAAAATTAAAAATATATATTTTAATTTTTTTTAAAAATAAATTTATTAATTAGCGACTCAATTGCGATGAGATTTGTCTGTCGCAACTATTTTTAAAAAATTATTTTTTAATTAGCGACGCATTCAGTATGCGTCGCAATATTGCGACGCATTTTGTTGCGTCGCAATATATTGCGATGCATTTAGTGCGTCGCAGAGAGTCGCTGTTAAGCGACGCAACTACGACAAATTGAGACTAAATGCATCGCAGAGAGTCGCTGTTAAGTGATGCAACTGCGACAAATTGAGATTGCATGACCATTTTAGCGACGCCTTAATTGCGTCGCTAATGCATCGCTAAACAAGCTATAGCGACGCATTTGTGATGCATTTGGGCGTCGCTATATTTTTATTTTCTTGTAGTGGTAATTGTTATCAAATTATTAAATGTGCATGCCTCGGAGTTTATTTCTTCCTATAATAATATTTTAAAAATTTAACATATTTAGGCATTTATTCTAAAGCTTCAATGAGAGGAATACTAATATGTAATTGCTTAAATATACTTAAAAAATTAAAAAATTCATCCATATTATTCTTTTTTAATCTTTGCGAAAAAAGAATTGGTGGGTTATAAATTGAAGAGAATAAGTCTCAAAAGTAACTTCCTTGGATTTTTTGATTTTGAAGCTCTTTCATTTTCCTTAGTCTTCTTAACTTGCTCCACTTCTTTCATCTCTGATTCGGCTTCCTTCATCTTGGACTCCTCCTCATTCACAACTTCATCTTGTCTGACATTTGTTTCTTTAGGCTCCCCATATGTTTGCCCATTTCTCAATGTTATTGCCTTTGCATGTTCTTTGGGATTAGTGACAGTGTTGCTTGGCAAAGTTCCTGCGGTTCTCTCTGTGAGCATGTTTGAGAGCTGACTAATTTGTCTCAAGATTACGAATTGAGGCTGAGTTATTTTGAATCGCCACATCTATTTTCTGCATGTACTGCATAAACATGTCCTCAAGTATTGGCTTCTTCTCTTGCTGTGGAAATTGCTGAGGTGGTTTAGCTTGCCCTTGGTTATTAATCCATGAGAAGTTGGGATGATTCCTCCATCCAAGATTATACGTGTTCGAGTATGAATAATTTTGACGTTGAAAGTTGACAAGTAATTTACTTGTCCATAACTTGATTGGGCAAAAGGATTTCCCACTTGGTAGTCAATACTTAAATGATTTCCTCCACAATGATCACAAACATCATTAGTTTGAATAGCATTAACATTTATCTTACCTAGTTATTGCGATAAATTTGCCATTTGTGCCGCCAATGAATTTATAGAATCAAGTTCTAAAACTCGAGCTGTCTTTCTTGGCATTGCTCTTTCTGTAGGCCATTGATAATTATTGGATGCTAATTCTTTAAGAAGTTCATATGCTGCCTCATGAGTTTTACTCATTAAAGCTCCATCAGTTGTTGCATCAACATAGACCTATTTGTAGCTCCTAGACCATTGTAGAATGTTTGTACTTGAAGCCATGCTGGAAGGTCATGATGAGGACATCTTCTCAAAAATCTTTGTACCTCTCCATGCTTCATATAATGATTCACCCTAAAATTGGATGAATGCAGTGATGTCATTCCTTAGCCTTGCTATTTTTGCAGGAAAAAAATATTTTGTTAAAAATTTTTGTGCTAACTCTTCCCAGGTAGTGATGACGCCAGGCGACAAAGAATTCAGCCAAGCCTTGGCTTTATCCCTAAGAAAAAAGCCTTAGTCGAATCGCATCATCTGTCACTCCATTTGTTTAAAAGTATCACAAATTTCTAAAAAATTTATAATATTGACGTTAGGATCCTCTTGTGCTAACCCCTCGAATTGGACAGTCTATTGTATCATTTGAATGATGGCTGGCTTGATCTCAAAATTGTTGGCTTGAATGGCTAGCCTCCTTATGCTTGATATAGCCCCGTTGATCGAGGGCATTGCATAGTCTTGTAATGCCTTGTGCTCCTGATCAACCATATTAGGTAAAGATATGTTGGCTTCTTTCTTCTTCTTTTTATTTTTATTTTTCTTTTTCTTGAGCTGTCGTAAGGTTCTTTCTATTTCGGGATCAAAGGGTGTAAGTTCTAATAGTTTAGATCTGGGCATGCACTTCTAAGTCTTTTTTGGCTTTGAAGAAAAGATAAATGGGATCAATTTCGCTAGAGATATGCCTGGGCTTTCACCCTTTTATTGCCAACTAATAGATTGGTGAAGTGGTAACTTATGTTTTTCATTAGAAGCAATTGATGAACGTGATTCTCTCCTGTTAAAAAACTCTAAAAGTCTCCAGCTCTCTATATCTCTACGCTAGATTAAAATCCGCTGCCTTCTTTTTTATAGTTGAAGAAACTTAGCTGGATGAATACAATGCACTGCCTACGAATGGATAAGGGTAAGATTTTTTTCATTTGAAATACAGCGTTGCTGTGGTGAAGACGCGTTGAAAACGCTTGGAGTCTGTTGGAAAAAACCATCGCGTGAAAGAGTCCCACTTTACCGCTTTAAGTCCTCTTGTGTGCGAGTCTTCACTGCCTGGTGGAGTTTGTTGCCAAATGCTCCCCCTAGTCGCGTGGATTTGTTTCACCATTTGAAGGAGTCTTGCTGCCACCTTATCAAGTTCCGTTGGAGAAAACACGCGGAGGAATTTGGACGCGCCCATCGCATCAACGTCTTCACGCTGCTATCAGGCTTCATCACGTGGAGTTCCAGTTGGTTGTTGCAACAAATCACTGCGTGAAGGATTCTCTTGCACTGCTGCCAGCTCATCGCATGGAAGTCCTTGCTTGGTTGTTGAATATCTCAGTTTGTTGGGATGTCATCCAGCACTGAAGGAACAGCTGCATGTATGGTTGAGAGGACAACCCAGTTGCTGTTATTCTCTGGATCCAGCTCAAGAAGCCAGATGGCAGCAAGTTGGGTTAAGCTCAGTGTAACACGTACACATCCGACATGAATTAAGGAATGTACTCCAAATAGCAACAGTTGGCTTCAAAGGCATACTTTCAATGAATTCAAGAGCCTCCTCCAGGTGACCAGCCTAGCATAGGAGATCAACCATGCATCCATGATGCTCAGGCTTCACAAAAACCTCACCGTTTTCCTCCAACAGCGATCTGAAATAGCGCCACCTTCGCTCGCCAGACCTCCATGACAAAATCTGAAATCATGGTAGTCCAAAGAAATAGATCTCTTGAATGCATTATTTTGAAAACAAGCTCAACTAACGAAGACATCCACACTTTGCATACATCCACCAATGCATTTCTGACAACTAAATCTAATTCGAGGCCACTTTTTACAATGCATGCATGTATCTGAGTCCCTTGCTACATCGAGGCTAAAGCAGAACATGCATTAACACAGATAGAATAAGAGAAGTCATCAGGCCTTGCTCCACTTGACACCATGATTGCCAAGAGCTTCAAAGCTTCTTCAGCACATTCACAACAAAGATATCCCGACATCATTGCATTCCAAGATACAATGTCTTTCACCAGCATGGAATCAAATAGTCTCTAAGCAGAGGAAAGGCACCGGCAGTACATGTCAAGCAAACCGTTATGCACGATGAGTTCAAAAATGCTTTTTTTTAAGCACCTGCGCGTGGATTTTGTTTGCGTTTTGCACCGCCTTTGTGCTGCTTCTATTTTATTCCCCTTCTATATTTATTCAAGATGAAAAGTAAGTAAAAAATAAATAAATTTAACTCAAAATAAATTAAAAACTAGCTAACGTCCTTATGAAAGTATATGAATTAAATGACCGAACTTACGCTTATCGGCTATCCTTAAATTTTTATGATGCATGGAACTGATATCTCTGTGCTCATAGTCTATTCTTCGATGATTTAGATTTTCTTGCCCGTAATGCGTGGAAGGAATGGTTGGTGCACTATTTTAAATTAAACATGTGGTGGAAGAAACATCACATCTAATAGGATGGAACAAGAGACAAGCAACCATTGATGGGGTTCTAGAACTTGAAAGGAAGAAGACAGGTGGTGGTAGGTTAGGACCATGGCAACTAAACGTTACAATTTGTTACCGTGAAATGATTGGCATGCCTTTTGTTTACATCATAACGAAGGTTTCCAAATAGATGAAAGGTCATTGTCTTTCAAAAAGAGAGGTGATTAGGTACTAAGATACCAAATAATTTCATGATATTGTGGAAACCAATCGATGTCATATCATCACATCGAAACAATTGCAAAGTAACCTCTTGGCCCTTTAAACCTACAGAGGTAATTATTGCAAACTTTTGAGCCCATCTTAGAATTCACACATTTCAAATGTGGCTATCAAGCCTATCACTTCAGCGAAGAATGGATGAATTTTCATGCACATGACATTTCCACTTGTTGCCATTGATAAACTTCTTATTCTCCTCCTTTTTTTTGCCTCATCTCAGGTACTTTGGGGAGGGTAAGTAAAGTTCTATGCTATTATAAATTTTATTATTTATTTCTCTATTTTAAAGAATAAAAATAGATGATGATGAAGCATTGCTTCACAAGGAGTTGAATTGAGTTAATTATTTTCTATTACCGATTCAACGCATCATGCAGTTAAAATTTATATGGTCTCCATTAAGGATCACAATCGAGTAGGACTGGTATTGATATAAAAACTAGCAATATGGTCTTATACTATTTATAAATATGCAAGAATTTTAAATTTAAGCTTGATCTATTTACTAAATAAATAATTTGATTAGATTTGCTTAACCTGCTTGGCATGTTAATAAATAATAAAAAGATTAGACATTAATCTGTCTAATCTATTTAATCTATTAACTAGTAATATAAATGGATTAAATAAATGGATCAATATAAATAATTTTGATCCAACCAATTATTTAAACGAATTAAATGGGTTAAGAATATAAAATCTAAATCTAACCCACTTATCAAAATGGGTAAATATGTGTTTGTGATTTAAATTTATTTAACTCTAAACTAAACTTGTTTATTGAAGGTTGGCATCTTAATATTTTTTCCTTCCTATGCCTCTTTAGACATTGTAAAAACTTATAATTTACATTGCCTAATTTGAAAATTCGGTTTGATAAATTTCCATAAATAAAAGGATAGTGAATGATACATACGTACAATTGCATGAGGTCTCCACTGCATTAAAAAATAAAGGTTAACAATGATATAATTTATAAACTCCACTTGCGCATTAGATATCATCAGAGAGTCTTATAGGAAAAGCATGATTCAGGTGAGATATCAATTGCACACCTGAAACCTGCAACGGTTGGCTCTCAAAAAATAGTATGGAAACCTTAAATCAAAAAAGAAGAAGAGAAATTAGTTGAGATATCAATTCCTCTAGCTAAACTTAACCCTTTCCCCTATTTTAAGCACCCCATTAATTCATCTGTTCAGATTCAAGCGTTCCTCCTTTCAGGGCCTGCCAGCACCAGGCCGCGACCGGAGGGGCTACCAGCTCCAGCGCACGCGCACGCAAAGGCATAGCAAGCGCCCCATCCATCCCGATCCACTAATCCCCGCATCCCGAAATGCCCCCACATTTCCACTTTATTTACCCGATACTGCCACTACGGTATAGTACGCCCCCAATTGTCGGTGAGGGATATTCTCGTCCTCGAAAATAAAAACGCCTGCAGCAAGAACGAGTACCCCCTCATCTTTCTCATCATTCTCTCTTTTTCTCCTCTTCTTCTTCTCTCTAAGAAACGAAACAAACCCTCTTCCTAGGGGTAGGGTTTGGATTCCTTCGCTCTTGATATCTATCTCGCTCTCGGCCTCGATCGATTGCTAGTGTGGTTCTTGAATCGGAATTCTTTGGGACCCGGCGCTGCGTTGGTGGAGATGGAGGAGGCAGGGAGGAGAAAGGGCTTCGTGTCCACTCTATGATCGGGGGGGGGGGGGGGGGGGGGGGGGGGCGGCGGCCTTGTCGCTCGCGTCGTCGTCTCGAGGGCGGGGTGTGCATGAGCGATCGGCTTCTGTTTTATGTTATCCAGAGGATTGGAGAAGGCCGGCATGGTACCGCAACTGGTGATCCCGAGCAGGGGTAGATGGGGCGAATGTGGCTGATTTCCATGTAGATCTTTGCTTTTAAGCGAGGTTTAGTTCGTTTTTGAGCGGGATATCTCAAGAAGAAGAGAAAGTAGCCGAAAGGGAAGGAAGAATGGCTGATTTCCATGTACTTTTTTCCCTCATCGGTCCCTCCCCTTGCCTTTCCTCTTTTGCCTCCTCTCTTTTTCTCTCGCCGTTCGCCCGGGTGGGGGTGACCACGAGATCGAGTTACCGCTGCGGGAACTTTAGATTGGTCGTTCTTCTCGTTTGAATTCTTCATAGGCCTGTCTCTGCTGAAGAAGGGGAAGGCAAGATGGTGCGTCTTCTCTTTTATTTTTATTTTCATTTTTGTGCAGCCTTTCTCTTTGCTTGGATTTTTTTTTTTTATTTTTTTTTGTTATGGTAAGTATTAAAATGCGATTTTTCTTGCGTTGAATTGAAGAGGGAATTGGAATTTTGGACAGGTGGGTTTGAGGAGCGGGATGCCGAACTGGTTGGAGGCCATGTTAGGAGAACAATTCTTTAATCCATGCATGATCCACGACACGGCCAAGAAGAACGAAAGGAACATATTTTGCCTCGACTGCTGCTCTAGCTTCTGCCCACAGTCCTCCCTCGTCACCGCCTTCACCGTCGTTTTTTTTTTTGTGTGTGTCTATTTTATCTTTTTATTTTAAAGAAATGATTTTGAAACAGAAAAGGTACAAATGATGTGATCTTCCTCTTCTATACAATTTTCCCAAATTTTTTTTTTTTGTTACAGATTCGGAGATATGTGTACCACGACGTGTTCGAGTGGACGATTTGGAGAAGTTGATCGACTGCTCTTCCGTTTAAGTAAACACGATTCTCTGTCCTATAAAAGTTTGGAATTACTCTACCAAAGTAAACACGAATCATTTTTTTTTTGTTCTGTTTTTTGAAAAAACGTATCTTTGGTAGACATAAAGATCGTTCGGTTTGGAGATCTGTTAAGAAATGCAGCAAGATCAGCGAAAGAAGGTTAGGTTTTTTTTCTTGATCTATTCTTAGTCTTTTGGGCTTGCTTCTCTGGATGATTTGCGTGTGGGATCTGGTTTCTTAGGCCAGCTTTTTCGTGGAAGAACGGGATATGATGATTTTTTTTTTCTACTTTTGCTGTTCGTCTTTTTTTTACTTGTTTTCTTTTTTTGATAAATCACCTTTCTTGTTTTACTTTTCCTTTTGGCAATCCTCTCCTTCTACCGTTTTGTTGCGTATTATTTTCTTCGGATTCAAGATTTTTGATGCTTGTTGGAATCACTCAATTGGGTCTAATTGCCGCAATTTCTTTTTGTTGGGACGTTTGGAGATTCCATTCTCGATGTTTACTTTTTTTTCTTGGTTTTTCTGTTTTTGTTTAATCTTTTATACGTAGGTGATTTGTTTAGAAGAAATATGATCCTCCCAAGCTTTGTGCAATCGATTCGTCTTCTAGGACAAGATTGCTTTCAAAGAATCTGGTTCTACACCCACTTCCAGCATATTTGTGATATTTTCCCTTTTCTTTGTTCTTGGATGAAACTATAAAAAATCGGTTTCCTTCTGATAATTCTCGCGCATCTTATGACCAAGTCAATTATCCGATAGTTTTGATTAATTTTCGTGCTATCGTTGTTGGATTTATCGGTTTGTTGAACTGCCTTCTCTGCAGTTGGCGGGGTTGGGGCAAGGCATTTTGTGAGCGTAAGCTAGGAGTTTCGGAATTTTTATATTGTTTTTGCTTCTATTAGCGTTTACATTTTCGGTACTGGTGAGAGTGTGAAATTGAGTTAAACTCTCGGTAGATTTACTTGAACTTGTTACGGTGTTTTGTAAATAGAGAGAGATAAAGATGAAGGCTTGGACTTGACATGACTGCCTCTTGATCTTGGTGCGAGTTTCTATTCTTAAATTCTCAAATAATTTATTTATTAAAAATTTATTAAAGTTAACAATTAATGCCTGTGTGGCGTAGTGTCATGAATGCCAAATGTCACCCGTCCACAAGGACAAGTGGGTCACTGAATATGCTATACCAAGAAGCTTTTTAAACATATATTAACCATCATGCTTTAACCATATTACTTTGATCTATAGGGAAAAAAAGGTATTCGCTTTCAAGCTCCTTGCATTTATTATATTTATTATAAGCCTGCTTATCTTTCATTTTTTACTTTCAGTGTCTTTTACAAAATTCTAAGAATTTAATTCATTTAAATGAAATTCTGTTGAACTCTCCAAGAGCTTCAGGAGGAGAAGTAGGTGAGGCTCCGATAATACAGTAGTTTGCAGTAGTTGCTTTTCAATCATTTTTAATTTATGATAAGTACATTCCTTAATATTAGCGATAATAGAATATGTTTAGTTGTCACATGTTAAATTACTTATATATGATATTATTTTATAACTTGTAATTTATTCAACTTTAAGTGAGATGCACGTTATGTTGAGATGGGCTTTTAAGTAAAATCTGCTGTTAAAATTTTACTTTATTCCAATTACGTTTTTAATGCCACAAAGTATATTTTTTCCTTTGCCATTGGACATACACCTAATGGTGATAAAAGTTGTTTGTTGTATTGCTGTAAAACTCATCGGCTATTGCGATTGAATGATATTTGTAGAGTTCATTAGAGATGGACTTTTTCAAGAGGTTATTGGTAAAGGAAGCTATGGAGTTGTGTGCTCAGCAATTGATACACATACTGGAGAAAAAGTGGCAGTCAAGAAGATACATGATATCTTCGAACACATATCTGATGCTGCACCGATCCTTCGTGAGATTAAACTTCTTAGGCTTCTAAGACATCCTAACATTGTAGAGATCAAGCACATTATGCTGCCTCCATCAAGAAGGGATTCCAAAGATATTTATATTTTTGAACTCATGGAGTCAAATCTTCATCAAGTCATCAAGGCTAATGATGACTTAACAAAAGAACATTATCAATTTTTCTTTATCAGCTGCTCCATGCTTTGAAGTATATCCATACAGGTATGTACTTGAGTCCATCAATTTGGTTTCATTGCATATTATCTAATTCTTCGTTTGGGTATTTTATATGCTCAAAATTATAATAATTTAAGATTTCATTAGCTCTATTGAAGTTAATGGTGTTAGAGTGCATTTGCTGCATTTATTAAAAAAAATCATTATTTTCTAAATGGGAAATGTACTTATGCTTTGTTTTCAATTTTGGATGTGCAATATTCATGTTTATGATGCCTTGACAATTTTCTGCTTTATTTGCTTGCTAGAATGTACTGTTGTTTATCATTGTTTAGCACTGTTCTAATTCAAACCCATTTGAATGCAGCTAATGTTTATCATCGTGACTTAAAGCCAAACCACTAGATTACATCATTGATTTCATTGTTGCTATCTTTGACATGTGGTCCTTTCTACTTCATTGTCAATATTTAGATTGATGATGATTTTGATTTACTGCAATTTTGACATTAGTGAAGAAAGTGGATGATTTTGGTATGTTGCAGATGTGCTTATATCGGGTACTGTCTCTCGATGTTTTATATTATAATTATTATCTTACAATCGTTTAAGTTCTTGATTTTCTTTCTCTGTACTAGTTTAAATTTATCAGTGTCCCCTAGTTCTTTTGGTTGTAGTACTTGCCATATTTTGAATAATGCCTTCCTGCAATGTGTGGTGAACTTCATTTCTTTTTTTATTGTGTTGGGCTATCTTTCGATTCTTTTCATCGCTATGCTGCTTGTTATTTTGTAGGCACTGTTAGTCTTTTATTTTGAAATTTGTTTCTTTTATCTTTGTTGTTCTTTCATTGTTTTAACATAACATCGGTTTGATCATTGAAGGCACTTTGGAGGATTGTGTAAGATGTTTTTTTTTGTGATAGGGGCTGCTTATCTTTCATGGTTGAAAGGATTTGTACTAACCTTTTCTCCCTATTCAGTGGTTTTACTATTTATGTTGTCTTACTTTTAGGTGGCTTTGGTGAATGCCTACTATCATTTCTTTAATATTATTTTTTCGATGTTGCTTTTCAACCAGTTAATGGGCTTGGTATACCACAGGATGCCAATTTAGATAGTTTCTGAATTTGCTTATTCTTTGATGAGGTTTTTTTTTTTACCCTTTTGTAGATTTGTTTTCGACTTTCATGTAAAATTAGTTCTGTAGGATGTGAAAGATCTAGGGTTTAATGTGGATACTAATATTGAATAAGTAAATCCTCGAGTAAAACTATAATCAGTATTTGTGTACCAAATTTTGTCTCGATTTGAAGTTAATCAAGCATTCTAATCATCAATGAATGATTAACAGTTAGATTATTTTAGAGATACTGAGGAATAATTATTAAGGAAACCTAATAAAAGATAGGGTTTAGTCCATAAAAATTTTAGAATAATTTCAAACCCTTCTGACCACTGATCTTAATAGTACAAATCTACTTAATAAGGGTATGGGTGAAAATATCATTCAAAAAAAAAAAGTCTCTTAAAGTTAATAAATTAGGTTCTTAGCATCTTTTACTAAGTAACGGGCCCCATCACCTAAGCAAGTGATGTTGTTCACGTAAAAATGTGAGAATGTGAAAGAACCTAAGTAAAGTCAGTCCTACTAAAGCCTTTTTGACTCGAGTATGTCCGGGGTGTTTTACACCTAATGCCCTAAAACCAACTGGTTTGGGAGCCATTGGCCTAAAGCTCACTACAAGGGTCAATTAGAAAGCAAGGGGTTAGGACATTGCACTAACTTACATATAAATAAATAAATAAATAAGGAGACTAAATCACAAAAAGACACTACATCCAACCCAAATTAAGTTAGAGGACTTAAACAGAGAAGTGAAAAGTTGGTGAAGGAAGACTTCATAACTCTTATGATCTAACCAAAAATATTGATTTTAGAATTGTAAGATAACTATCAATTCTTGGACTAGCCTGGTACATATTTCTAGATTCTTTATTACTCGAGGATGAGTAAGATTCAAGTTAGGGGGAGTGATAAACGCACAATAATCATCTTGCTTAACTTGGGCTTTCTTCGTTCTCTCAACAGATAATATGGTACTCAATAATTGCCATTTTAATTTCCATCATATTTTGCATTAATGACTCAACCTATCATGTGACGTGAGTCACTATTCATTTTATTGCTTAATGTCCTGCATAACTCCAGATTAGTTGCTCTCACAGAACATCTTGCATCGCATTACAGGTTAGTCTCACACATGATTATAGGTATTAAATGTGATTGGTCTTTGTTTCAGCTTTTGCATCAAGCTTCCTCACTCTCATTTCTCAGTATTTACTTTTTTCATGCTGTTAATTTTAGCTATTTTAGAATTAGACCCAACTTACTATCTCTAACTCATTTGCCTGGTAGATGTGATGATACAAAATCATCGCTTTTGTTCACCAGTAAACATGGACTGCGTGTTTAACTATTTATCACCGCATCCATCCCTCCACCGCCTCATTCATGTAGCTTCATAACTACACGAATTAACCATTCACCCCTCCACACTTGCCTCCTCCCATTGAAAATATGCCTTCAGACTCATTCACTTTGGTGGTTGTGCATCTCATGCATTGGGCATCCCTTCACCCTTAAAGGCAATGCCTCCTGTCAAAGCAAAGAACTCTAGAGGTATGACAATTAAATTCATCATTATGTAATCTATTTACCAGTAATCTCTAGTGATGTCAAAAAGACTGACCGATAGGCTTCATGTTGTATTCTTCAAGACTAGGACATCAGGTATGTCTACTCTCTCTCACACACATGCATGCACCCCAACCAGCATCAAGTATATTTTCCAGCTCCACTGCATATAGTT
>UESW01001439.1:373583-463181 GCA_900491605.1 Calamus simplicifolius | reverse complement strand
AGAATACCATAAACCTACATTTTTTGTTCCACTTAATATCTTAGTATTCTTTTAACAGCTATTAAATGTGATTCTTTAGGTTCAGATTGAAATCTAGCACATAAACATACAGCAAACATATATCTGGTCTACTTGCTGTTAAATAAAGAAGGGATCCGATATACCTCGATAATACTTTTGATCAACCTTCTTACCTTCTTCATCTTTGTCCAGCTTGCATGAAGGACTCATTGGTGTTCCGAGGGGTTTCATTGATTCCATACCAAACTTTTTTAGTTCTCTTGTGTACTTTGTTTGGTTGATAAAGATTCCCTCTTTGCTTTGTTTGATTTGGAGTCCAAGGAAGAAGTTGAGTTCTCCCATCATGCTCATCTCGAATTCTCCCTGCATTAACTTAGCAAATTCTTGACATAGAGAATTCGTTAGTAGCACCAAAAATAATGTCATCAACATATTTGTACTACAAGTAAATCTTTACTTTTCTTTTCAAAAATAATGTTTTATCAACATTTCCTCTTGTAAAATCATTTTCAATTAAGAATTTACTTAACCTATCATACCAAGCTCTAGGTGCTTGTTTCAAACCATATAAAGCTTTGTGCAATTTAAAAACGTGATTTGAAAATTCGTGATCTTCAAAACCTGGTGGTTGTTCTACATAAACTTCTTCATTTATAAATCCATTTAAAAATGCGCTTTTAACATCCATTTGAAATAAGTTAAATGTTCATATGACATGCAAATGCAAGTAATAGCCTAATGGCTTCTAATCTAGCTACAGGTGCAAAGGTTTCATCAAAATCAATACCTTCTTCTTGATTATATCCTTTTGCAACTAATCTAGCTTTGTTTCTAATTACTATGCCATTTTCATCTAGTTTATTTCTAAAAACCCATTTTGATCCTATAACTGAATGATTTTTAGGTCTTTCAACTAAGTCCAAACATTATTTCTAGTAAATTGATTTAATTCTTCTTGCATTGCTAACATCCAATATTATCTTTTTCAGCTTCTTCAATAGTTTTAGGTTCAATTTGTGATACAAATGCAAGATGATTACTAATATTTCTCATTATGATCTAGTTCTTATTCCTTGAGATGGATCACCTATAATCAATTCCTTAGGATGACTATAAGCATATCTCCATCTCTTGGAAGATCTACATCATTATGATCAATATTGACATCATCGTCCTTATGTGAATCATCATCTTTAGCTTCTTGTTCATGATCTGAAGATACTTCAATATTAAGTTTTTCAAGATCTTTTTCAATTATGTTTGTATCTTCCTCATCATCAATCTTTTCAGAACAGATGCTAAAGATTCATCAAAAACTACATGAATGGATTCTTCAACAACTAAGGTTTTCTTGTTAAAGACTCTATATGCTTTACTAGTTGTTGAATATCCTAAAAAATTCCTTCATCAGATTTAGCATCAAATTTTCCTAAGTTGTTTTTACCATTATTATGAATGAAACATTTACATCCAAATGCATGAAAGTATTTTATATTTGGTTTTCTTTCATTCCATAATTCATAAGGTGTTTTCTTTAATATTGGTCTTATTAAAGCTCTATTTAAGATGTAACATGCTGTGTTAATAGCTTCCGCCCAAAAGTACTTTGGTAGGTTACTTTCACATAGCATGGTACGGGCCATGTCTTCTAGAGTCCTATTTTTCTTTCAACTACACCATTTTGTTGTGGAGTCCTAGGGGCTGAAAAATTATGATTAATTCCATTTTCAGTGCAAAACTTTCAAATAAGTGATTTTCAAATTCAGTTCCATGATCACTTCTTAGAGATACTATGGTAGTGTTTTTCTCATTTGTGACTTTCTTGAAGAATTTCAGGAATATCGAGAAAGTCTCATCTTTGTGAGCTAAAAACATTACCCAAGTATATCTAGAATAATCATCTACAATCACTAGACCATATTTCTTTCCTCCTAGACTTGTGGTTCTAGTTGGTCCAAAAAGGTCCATGTGAAGTAGCTCTAAAGCCCTAGAAGTTGAAACAACATTTTTAGATTTGAAAGAACTTCTAGTTTGTTTTCCAAATTGACATGCATCACATATTTTGTTATTTTCAAAATCTAGTTTAGGTAACCTTTAACTAAATCCATTTTAATTAGTTTTGAAATAAGGTGTGTGCTTGCATGACCTAATCTACGATGCCACAACCAACAATATCATTATGTTAGCATTGTCAGCAATTAAGCAATGACTACTTAGAATTTTGTCTAAGTCAACTAAGTATACATTGCCATGTCTATAACCAGTAAAAACAATGCTATCATCAATAGAATTAGTTACAGTGCATATAGAAGATTTAAATGAAACATTAAAGTTTTATCACATAATTGGCTTATACTAATTAAATTATGCTTTAAACCATCAACATAAAGTACATTATCAATAATATGGATGGAGTTATGCGAACTTTACCAAGGCCCATAATTTGACCTTTACCGTTATCGCCAAACGTCACAACTCCACCTTTCTTTTCTTCTAGGGTGATGAATTCATCTTTGTCACCCGTCATATGTCTTGAGCAGCCACTATCAAGATACCACTTTTTCTTTGATCTTTTGGCTACAAGACATTCCTGCAACATAATTTAAACTTTATGTTTAGGTACCCAAGCTTTCTTGGGTCCTTCATGGTTAGTAGCAACAAAAATTGTTCCTTTCGGAACCCATATTTTCTTTTTTTTATTTAATTTTTGTTGTTATTAAGGTTTTACATTCAAATGATTTATGTCCTTTTTGATTACATTTAAAACAAGTATATTACTTTGGTTAGCTTTTACAAAAATATTTTTTAATGATTTTTGTTTTCTTAAAGTGTTATACCCTAACCAGCTTTGTCAAAAACAGCTTTTTGACTATCTAAATCATGTTTAATTTAGTTGAGCTTAAAGTGAATTTCTCAACAATGTCTTTATATTTTTAACATCTTTCTTAAGAGAGTCAATTTCTTTAGCTTGCTGTTCTTTATCTAAAGCTAAAGTTTCTTTTGATCTTTAAATCTTTAGTTGAGTTTTTAGTTTCAGATTTTAATAAATCTATTTCTTGATTAAGATTATCTCTTTCTTTCCTAAGTTCTTCTTTTTCAGTTAAGTTTTTAACTTCTAAAGCTAATTCATTTTTACTTTTAGCTAAACTAATATTTCATTTTTCAAAATTTATATTTCTTTTTCAAAATTTAAAATCAATCATAAGTTCATTGAAAGCTTCAAACATTTCATCAAATGTAAATTCATCATTTGAGTTTCAGAACTTACCTCATTTCGTTGTCGTCGTCGTTGGCCATGAAGCAGATATTGGCAACTTCCTTTTGTTCTTCTTCTTCGGAAGAAGATTCATCAGACCATGTTGCCATGTATGCTTTCTTCTTTTTCTTGTAGGCTTTTTCAGCAAAGGACAATCATATTTAAAGTGCCCTGGCTTTTTACACTCATAACATACTAAGGGCTCTTTTTCTTTTTCTTTCTCCTTGTCCTTTTCTTATCCTTTTCTCCTTCATTCTTGCTCCAAATTTCTTTTTATGGAAGGGCCTTTTTCTCATAAATCTCTGAATTTCTTGGCCAAGAGAGCAGTTTCATCATCATCTTCATCACTATCATCACTGCTGCTCTCTTCCACTTCTTTTGCAGTCTTGAGGGCAATGGTTTTCTTCTTTTTGTTCCTCCTCAACATGCTGCCTCATTGTCAATTCGTGGGTCATAGGATCCTAGAAGCTCCTCTAAGGGTAGTGCATTGAGGTCTTTGGCTTCTTGGATTGCTGTGACTTTTGCTTCCCACGATCTTGGCAATGACCTAAGAATTTTGCGAACAAGATCAGCATTAGTATAAACTTTTCCTAAACTTTTCAGACCATTCACAATATCGCAGACGACGTGCGGCCAGAGTTCGTCGCGCCAGCGGAGTATGGAGGAGCGGAGGTGGGGGGTTTGGTTGTAGTGACATCAGCGGCGGCGGCGGCGGCGGCGGAGGAGGAGGAGGGTGAGGAGGAGTTCGTCATATCGAGGTCGAGCTGGTGGCCGAAGCGGAGGGAGTCGAGGGAGACGGTGACGGACTATTCTGGCGTGACAAAGAAACCGCTGATTTCCGTCAGGTTCGGTCACCGAAAAGCCGTGAAGCCCAGCCCCGAAGGTATCGTTCGATTGCCGATATTTTTTCCTTTTATTTTTTTAAATAAAAAATTTTGCCAATATCCTCCCAGCTTGGCTCCAAGATCTAATGGTGACGGAATATCGTTGATCCGACCCGTCAGTCATTTCAATGGAGTTTAATTATCACGGTGTGCGGTGCCAGACGGCAATAAAAAGTTCCTTTAATAGTGGCTTCAGATAGCCGTGACAAAATCATAACGGCGTTATTAACGGCGATGGCAAAATGGTGATTTTTGCAGGGAAGACGATGGGGGTGGCGAGCACTTGGAGGACAATCACGGAGGGCCGCCCCGTGCCGCTTGCTCGCCACCTAAAGAAATCGGAAACGTGGGAAACCCACGGCTGCTCCGCCCGCGACGAGAAGTCCCCGTCCCCGCTGATGCGCAAGTCCGAGACCTTCAACGAGTTGGCCGGGCAGCCGCTGGGGCCGTTGCCGTCGCCGTCACCGTCCCCATCGTCGTCGTCGAAGGGGCGACTAAGGAGGGAGCCATCGCTGGGGCAGGACGATCTCAACCGACGGGTGGAGGCGTTCATAAAGAAGTTCAACGAGGAGATGAGGCTCCAGCGGCAGGAATCATTCAAGCACTACTTGGAGATGATCAACCGCGGCAGCCATTAAAGCGAGGAAGTGGAGGACAGAGGAGTGTCGCGTTGTCGAAAGGGAAAACGATGAGTTGTTAGAAACTTGAAATAAGATTGAAAAAATGATAAAATAGAAGAGAGATGGGTTTTTTTTGAAAAAAAAAATGGGGAGAAGAACCAAAGCAGAGGAAGTAGTAGCGTGATGTCAGCTTTGCTTTTAATTATTATTTTTTGTTTTCGAAATTTAATTATATATTATAATAATAATATATAAAATCAAATGGTTGGAGATTTGTTTACTCGAAATGTATTGAATCCTCCTCTAGCCGTTCTCCTCTCTCCGCGTCCATTGCCGGCCTCATTGTCTCTGCTCTGTTCGGTTCTATTTGACAAAGCTATGGGCAGTAAAATTTTGGCTCTGTATTACTAAAAATTTTAATATATATTTGGTTGTTAAAATATTTTAAATATAAAAATTCTTTCAACTAATTATGATAGTATTATAAGATATCATATTATAATATTATTTATTGTAAGAAAATATAACTATATTATTATATTATAATTATTAATATAATATTTTTATTAGCTAATAATTATATTATAATTATTATTAGAAAGTGTAATGATCATTGTTCTAACATTGAACAATATGTATAATATAATATTATTATTATTATTACATTATGATATTTCATCTTATATAATATTATTGTTAACTTTTTTATATAATATTTATTATGTTATATTATTATTTAATATATTATATTGTTAAATATAATTGTCTATGTGTTTCGAATCCATAAGTTTCAATGCAAGTAGGTATAATTAAACGTTGGGTCAGATTATACACTATCATATCCAACCTAATTTAATTATCAAATTTTTATTTTTCTATCGCATATGATACAATTGTGGATTTCAAATTGGGTTTCTCATGCTTGGGTTTCTTTTTCTCCCTCATTTACAATTCGATTAGGAATTTTTTGTATCCAATAATGGTCCAAACTTACAAAATTTCAAATTAAATTCAGCAACTTTCTATCGTGCTAATTTAGACTATGTATGTGCATGTGTGTGGATATATGTATGTATGTTTATTTGTGTACGTATGTACATACACATACATACATGCATGCATATATATATATATTGCTGCTAATTTTATTTTTTGGTCTGGGGACGAGGTCGATCGGAATCCGAACGATGATCTCGCGGCTGATGAACCTACAAGACAAGTCCTCGCATAGGAATCACAGGGGTGGTTCCTGTGAAAGACCCTTCGATGCTCAAATCAGTAAAAATCTTCAGCGAGCAGATAAGAGAAGAAGGTTCTCACAAAAGGACGCTCTAATCACCTCTTCTCGAGTTGTGTTTATGAAAAAGCATACCTGGGGGTCTAGGATGTGGTATTTAAGTGCCATTAAGATGACAAGTAGTTACTTAATATGATCAGAATCTTGTCGGTTATGGGATTGGTAATTGATCAATCTTATCAAAAGTCGAAACTATGTTAATCATTGTCGGAGGGCGTATTTGGCTTCCATTTCCGTTTAAGGAGGTTTAATTTGAGATCTTCATAATTAGGGAGGTTCATCCTTCGAAATATTTGGCGTGGTATGAGACAACAATGATACTCAGATCGGGGTATGAAGATGGATGGCCGTTATGAACTGCGCCTACTGATAATCTCATTGGGCAAGACCGACCCTAGGATCGGTGCTGACGCTAGCGTCGATGGATGGGCTGACGCTGGAGTTGTCGATCGGAAGACCAACGCCGAAGTCGGTCGATGGAGGTCGACACTGGGGTCGGTTACTGAGGCCGAGCAGAAGTTGAGGCCGAGGCCAAGTAGGCTGACTCCAAAGGCCGAATCTGGGGGGCCGAGTAGATGTCGAGGCCGAGGCCGAGTAGGCTGAATCCGAGGGGCTGAGTAGAAGTCTAGGCCGAGGCGAAGTAGAGAAGGCTGACTCCGGGGATGAGTAGAGAAGGCTGACTCTGGAGGAAGGGCCGCCTTAGAAGCCGGGGCCGCTTAGGAAGCTGGGGCCGAGTCGAAGACGAGGCCGCCTTGGGAAAGCCAGGGTCGAGTAGAAGTCAAGGCCGAGTCCAGGTGTGGTTATTACAGCCCATGGGGTCTATTGCCCCCATCAGTTGGCATGCACGTTTATTGATGCAGCAACAATTTTCCCCCGCATCAATATATAATTCAATTTAATTCATCTAAGCCTTTTTTCAATTACATGAGAATGGCTATATGAATCTACTTCCTCTACTCTACTTTATTTAGGAATATATATATATATATATTATTTTCATATTGAATGTCAAGTATACATTCGATCAACCGATCTTTTTCATTTTGGATGCACATATTTCATAAATCTTAAAAATAGAAATAAGTAAAAAAAGATAGGATAGCTTCATATGTTGAATTTGGTTACGTCTGAATGTAGCTAAGTTTATATTCCTCTCTTTCTCCCTCTATATATATATATATATTTGAACCGAGCTAGAATAATTTTTTTTTAAATAAAAAAGAATTCTACATCCAAGTGAAGCCTACTTTTTTTCCTAGATCTATTTCATAATCTTATCTGAGCCAACAAAATTTCATGTTGGACTAAGCAACTAAAATTGGTCACTGGCCATCAATTAATTCTAACTCCAAATTTAATGAAAATAGCTCAATGGGATTCCATGCTTCTTTTAGGTAGAAGCTTTAGGTTGAAACTTTTGTCAAATAAAATTTCTAGCGTGAAGTAAAGCTATATATATATTATCAAATATTTTTTTTATTCCAAAAATACTTTCTAAACTTGAAAAATCCCTTTTGATCCTAAAAACATTCCTAAATGAGATCTAAGAAGCTTTTGCATAAATTAATCTTTACTCCCACCGCTACTTTAAAGGCCAGCAAAATGAACTTCGGAGCCAATTACTGAACAGCGAATTGTCGGTTTCGTCACGAACTATGTATGCCAAAGGCGACGCATCTTTTGTACCAAAAAAAAAAAAAGAGGCGATGCATCTTCATGACAATGATTGCGCCGGCGTGGGCCGTGCTACCAGCGCCGTGAAAACCCGTTTTCGTCTTGCACTGTCTCCACGTCGCCAGGAGGAAGCCTTTCCACACTACGATAAGAAGAAGAAAAATCCCAGCCCAGTCCACCAGGCCTTTTCAAAATGGAATCATGTGATAATACTCCATTAACCCGACTTCGCTTCCAGCTATCCGATACCTTCGGTATCTACCGACTGCATGCCGTCGATCAAATTCAGAATCCCCGTACCGTGTTGATCCAGTTGCGAGAACCTTTGATAATATTTTGAACACGCTATCTGGAAAGCAAATTGGTCTAAAGTCACAATTCTGATCAGCATAGTTCAATCTGGACGCATGTACCATATTCGATCCCAAGAGTGCAAGAAGATCACTTTTTTTTTTTTATACAAGCAGGCGATCACACAAGTCTAGTATGAATCAGTCCAGATTCATCAGAATACAAAATTTGCAACAAAACAGAAGGACAAGGGTCACCCTGCCTCCATATCCAATAGCCAGCATGCTGAGCCACTGAAGCCGCCGCCCAGTCAGCAGCCGAATTGGCTTCATAGTATATATGACGAATCTGGGCAGAATCTACTTCCTATAAGATGGACCATATGTCCCTGAGAACCGGATTAGTGGGGGCTTCAGCAACATTTTCCTTCCGTAGCCACTTAATGACCATCATAGAATCACCCTCGATCACTAGTCTATGAGCATGTAGAATCTGAGAAGCATAAGTAATACATGCCCAAGCAGCATAAAGCTCGATCATAGGGACGGAGTAATCAAGGGTACCAAATCCATCCGCTACCAGCATATGACCCTGAGGCCTACGGATGAAAAAGGCCGAACCAGCAAATCTACCACAGACACTCTCATCAAAGTTGATTTTGATGAACCTGGAGGGGGGCTCCCAGGAAATGAAAACTGTACGTCGGTTTGCTGCCGAAGCAGCAGGAGAACCCTAGAGGCCAAAGGAGTCAGAACCAACCGCTTGAATAGCACGGGCACAGTCCGTAGATAACGATCCGATTGAGAATCGTATATGATTTAATTAATCAATTTGATTGATTGAATTATCTCAATTGGGTTAAGTATAATTGAATAAGATTCAATTTGGTTTAAGTCTATTAGAAGGACAAGTCAATTTCAAATATTGATTTGAAATTAGACTTGATTTGAATTTAAATAGATTCAGGACTAGCCAAATTTGATTTGGGCTTGGACCATGATCTATGTGGGTTAAGTCAAATAAATTCAGATCAGAACCCAAACCTCTCGAATATGGATCTCATATGATGAGATGGCTAAAATCTCATCTCATGAGATAGAATTTAATGCATGACATTTATTTACCGAACATCGGATTTATCCCTCGTCTCTTTGGTTTTCTCCAAACGATGGAACTAAACCAAACGCCGTGACTCCTTGGTTTTCTCTCAACGTCAGAATTAAACCAAGCGCCGCCCCTTCGGCGTCTCTTCGCTTTTGCCAAACGATGGATTCTTAAATATCAGAATTAAATGTCAAGGCTAAATCGAGACTATAAATGGAGGGCATTCCCTCACCAGAGAACACAGAACAAAAAATAGAACAACAATATACGATTTGTCATGGATTGTAATTTTAAATTATCGTGGATTGTAATTCTAAAATGTTAGAATAGAAAATCCTGGTGATTCTGGTGTTAGCGGAAGCCTGGTGGATCTTGGAGGAAGATTCAAGTGAGAGGATTCAAGATCAGCAAAGCTATTTTTCTGCGAGCTAGCACTTCCAGAAATCTGATCATTCGGGGCTTCGCCTGAACGATACTAGAGGCCGAACGATTGAACGGCTGCAGAGCAATAAGGATTTACCTACTGTTCTTAAGGTAAGTGATTTGATCCCTATATCTTAAGGCAGGCTTCAAGATAATAGTGTGACTAGTCATCTTGAAGATCAAGATATGATCTTGATATTTTTATATGCATATTTTAGATCAAACGACCCTGAATATATAGGCAAAGATATGATCTTGATGCATATTAGATAGATTAATATGTAATCTTTTAATTTTCGCAATGATAATAGTTATCAATTTTTAAAAATATGCATGCCTCGAAGACTATTTCTCCCTACAAATGGTATCAGAGCCATGGTTTCGTTAATGATCTAATTTATTGCATGTAAATTAATATTCTCATTAATTGTGTAATTATGGCTAAAACTTATCACAAGGCCATATAGTCACAAGTGGATTGAAAATCCGAATTACCCATTCAATAAGGTATTCTGTGACATATTGTCGTGCGATTGTTTTATAGTTGATGCTTTGTTTAAAGAAAATTTAAATTGTGCTTTGGCATCAAAACATAGATTACACACACTCTCAAAAGATATTTTATATTTGATACATATTGATGTTGTATAAAACCATAATATTTGCATGTTTAGTATAAAAACATAGATATGATATATGATGGCATGATGTCTATGTTATAAAACATACAAATATTTATGAGAGTTTTATTTGAATGTCAAATATTAGTTCATAAATTTTTTTTTAGATATGATCTAAATATAGGAATTATGAGTAGTAACATTATGCTTGATTGAAATATATGACATGTTAACATGAAATATATTTAATCATTTGGGTTAGCTAAATCGGGTCCATAAAGGGTTAGACTCTAACGTTTGAATCAACTGGACTAAAAGAGTATTTGTTCAAGTCTAATTAGATTAGGTTAAGAATGCTCTAAATCAAACAATAGTTGTAGTTGATCAAGTCCTTCTCTTTGATTAAACCAAATGAAAGTAAATTAGGCTCCGTGGTTGAGCATGAATCTATTAGATGGTCAAATCAGAATTGGTTAACCATATGATGTCAAGGTGGGATGGCAAGTTGCTCTAGGATCAACGATCGAATGGTTTTTAATTGAGAGCTACTCGTATTGATGTGTCTTTAATGAGTTAATGGCATATCCCTCCCATCGATCTCTCTCACCTGGTCATTGTGGTGAACCATTTATGATTCAGATCATTTACCTGATTCGGGTTGACCCATGCCTGTAAGGATATCAGTATGACTGATTTAGGTGCCACTTAACCTGACTTAATCTTGTTTCATTCTATCAATTTTATAGATTCAGTGGAAGAACTTGATTAGTCAATTTATCTTCATATTATTAAAATCCTCTAAAATTATTAGGTCCTTAAAATGAAATAGTTATATGATAACTAGATCATAGCCTCCCATTAAGATGGGTGATAATGAGTCCGATGTCTTGATAATCATTGGAGGCACTCCATGCCTGGTGCTTGTCAACCATCGGAATTATCATTCATTATATGATAAGTCAGCGTAACTATTAAATAAACAGTCAGGTGAGCTGAGCTTCACTCGGGCTTGGTTGTCTATTGATAGGTTACACTGATTATATCATTTAATGGTTGGACCTAACCATAACTTTCAGTGGAGGCACTTCATGCCTGCTGAAGAGGTACATGGGGAAAAACTGAACACTAAGAATTATTTAGGAAAATAATTGGTTTTGAACCTACTCTTAGATGCATATGGGTTAGCCAAGCTTCACTTGGGCCTGTATGTAGTTTATGTAGATCTTAGTGCCCGCTAAAGAATTAAGAATAATTCTTCGAATTGGGGTGTAGAGGCTGCCAATTTGAACAAAATAGTGAGAGAATCTTTAGACTAAAGTCCAAGTCTTTAGACTAAATCAATTGATATACTAATAAACTTTAGTTTTTCCTTATGCAGAACATGACCACTAATTTATCATTAAGGTCCCTATTGGATAGTGAAAAATTGAATGGTTCCAATTTCAATAGCTGGTTCAGAAAACTTAAGATCGTCCTTGAGCATGAGAGGATTCTATATATTCTGAATAATCCTGCACCAAAGATACCTGATGCAAACACCCAAAGTTCTGAGAGAGATACTTATCAGAAGTGGCTCAATGATAGAACTAACGTGTGTTGTATCATGTTAGCAGCAATGAACGATGAATTCGGTCACCGGTTCGAGAATGCTCAGCCAGAAGAAATCATTCAAGCGTTGAATGAATCTTTCGGCACACCCAACGATGTTGAAAGGCACAAGACTAGTTGTGCTATTTTTAATGCTCGAATGAGAGATGGATCTCCTGTCACTGATCATGTATTGTACATGATCGAGAAGATAGAACTCCTAAGCAAGCTCGGCTTTCTCTTACATGAGCAGTTGGAAAAAGATGCGATCCTGAATTCCTTGTCTCCATCCTTCCGACCTTTCCTTACTCATTTTCGAATGACAAAGCCTGCAGTCAACTACCACGGTTTGTTGGGTTGTTGTAGAACTTTGAGAAGGATAACCAGCTCTCTAAGGGTTTGGTTAATGTGGTTGAAGGATCTAAGGTAGGGCGTAAACCCTTTGGGAAAGGGAAGAAGAAAAAGAATAATAAAAGGGTGCAACATGCTAGGACATCTATAAGGGGTCATATGCAGAAGAAGAAAGTTATAAAAGTCAAGCTGAATGCTTTCACTGCAAGATGCAAGGGCACTGGAAGAGGAACTGTCCTCTTTACATTGCCACACTTGATCCAAACAGGCCAAAGAAGAAAAAGGAGCAAGATGTTGCTCAACAAGGTATTTATATGATAACACCTTGTAATTTTTCTATATATGATAATCAGACCTGGGTATTGGATACCGGGAGTCCTTTTAACATTTGCAATTCATTACAGGGACTACAGGTCACCAGAAGATTTGAGGACAATGAAAGATTCCTAAATGTCGGCGATGGAAGATTAGTTCCAGTACTGGCATTAGGAGTTCTTGAAATAGTTTTCAATAGAAATGTCATTATACTAAATGATTGTCATTTTGCCCAACGTTCTTATTGAACGTAATTTCTGTAGGCCTTCTGGCCAAAAATAATTATGAAATTTCAATAAAGGATGTTACTTTGAATATCATTATGAATGAAGTCACTGTAATGACTGGGCATTTATCTAATGGCATTTATATATTATCACAGTCTGTGAATGTAATGTACCAATCAAGTAAGCGCCCTAGAACAACTGATGTCACAGATATTTATCTTTGGCACCATCGGCTGGGTCATATCAACAAGAACAGATTAAACAGGTTAACTCAGGAGGGCATCCTTCGAGTTGATGATTGTGAATCATTAACTACCTATGAATCATGTCTTCTTGGTAAAATGACCAAGTCATCTTTTACTGAAAAAGGTGAAAGAGCCAAAGAGCTATTGGGCCTAGTACATACTGATGTATGTGGACCAATGAGCACTTGTGCTAAAGGTGGATACTACTACTTCATTACTTTTACAGACGACCTTTCTAGGTTCGGTTATGTCTATCTTATGTGACATAAATCTGAATCATTTGAAATGTTCAAACTATATCATAAAGAAGTAGAAAAACAAAAAGGAAAATGTATTAAGACCCTTAGATCAGATTGAGGAGGTGAATACCTTTCCAATGAATTTGTGACATATTTAAAGGAGAATGGGATTCTCTCCCAATGGACTCCTCCTGGAATACCGCAACATAACGGTATGTCGGAAAGAAGGAATCGAACTCTGTTAGACATGGTTCGGTCCATGATGGGTTTTGCAAGCTTGCCAATATCATTTTGGGGATACGCATTAGAATCAGCTTGTCATATTCTTAATAAGGTTCCAAGTAAGTCTATTTCTAAAACTCCACATGAGATGTGGTATGGACATAAACCGGTTATTACCTATCTGAGAGTCTGGGGGTGTCCAGCTTATGTGAAACGTGTAAAATCAGACAAACTTGAACCCAAATCTGACAAATGTTTTTTCATCGGCTATCCGAAAGAAACAAAAGGATATTACTTCTACAATACTAAAGAACAAAAGTTGTTCATTAGTAATAGAGCATTTTTTCTTGAAAAGGAGTTCCTTAGTGAAGGAACAAATAGCTCTAATGTTGAACTTGAGGAAGTTCATCAAGTAGAAGGAACAACACAAACCAGTGAACCCCTAGAATCTGAGTTGATTAGATCAAACTCAAAACCAATTTTAGATGCACCATTAAGGCGATCTGGTAGAGTACCACATCAACCGGACAGATACTTGGGTTTCTTGGTCCAGAATGATGATCCTGTTGAACTCGATGAGAACAACGAGGATCCGATCACCTATATGGATGCTATGCAAGGACTGACTCTAATAAATGGCTTGATGCCATGAAATCCGAACTTAATTCCATGAAGGACAATAATGTATGGACATTAGTTGACCCACCCGAAAGGATAAAACCCATAGGGTGTAAATGGGTTTTCAAGAGGAAAAGAGGTACAGACAGAAAGGTAGAGACCTATAAAGCACGTCTGGTTGCCAAGGGGTATCGTCAACGTTATGGTATTGACTATGATGAAACGTTTTCTCCTGTGGCAATGCTGAAATCCATTCGGATTATGCTAGCTATAGCAGCACACTTCGATTATGAGATTTGGCAGATGGATGTTAAAACCGCTTTTCTAAATGGTGATTTAGAAGAACAGGTGTATATGATACAGCCTGAAGGTTTTATATCTAAAGATGAGTCTAAAGTGTGCAGGCTACAGAAGTCTATTTATGGACTTAAGCAAGCATCAAGGAGTTGGAACATACGATTTGATAGAGTGATCAAATCTTATGGCTTTATTAAGAATAAAGAAGAACCTTGCATTTATAAATGGGCTAACGATTCTGTTATTGTATTTCTTGTATTATATGTGGATGATATTCTCTTAATCGGAATGATATCCCTGCATTACAAGGAATAAAGACATGGTTATCATCACAATTCTCCATGAAAGATCTGGGAGAAGTATCATACATCCTAGGGATGAAGATCTATAGAGATAGATCTAAGAGGATGCTAGGTTTATCCCAATCTACGTACATTGACACAGTGCTAAAGAGGTTTAGCATGGAGAATTCCAAGAAAGGCTATCTTCAGACAGGCCATGGAAATCATCTTTCTAAGAAGGATTGTCTGACAACTCCTAATGAAAGAGAACGTATGAGTCAAATTCCATATGCTTCGACAGTAGGATCGATTATGTACACCATGACATGTACAAGACCAGATGTGGCATACTCACTAGGAGTAGTGAGTAGATACCAATCTGATCGAGGAGAAAAACACTGGCAAGTTGTTAAGACAATCCTTAAGTATTTGAGAAATACTAAGAACCAGTGGTTAGTCTATGGAGAGTCTGATTTGAAACTTGTTGGATATACTGATTCAAGTTTTCAATCAGATCATGATGATAGCAAAAGTATATTGGGTTTCGTGTTTATCCTAAATGGTGGAGCTGTTTGCTGGAAAAGATCCAAGCAACATACAGTGGCAGATTCGGTGTGCGAGGCAGAGTACATCGCTGCATCAGATGCTGCGAAAGAAGCTGTGTGGCTGCAAAAGTTCATCTCCGAGCTTGGAATGACACCTTCCATAGATGAACCAGTCCTGTTATACAGTGACAGCACTGGTGCCATAGCTCAAGCAAAAGAACCACGAGCACATCAATGTACCAAGCACATACTGCGCCGGTTTCATCTTATTCGAGAGATAGTAGACTGAGGTGACATAAATCTTCAGAAGATTGATGGAAAGAAAAACCTAGGTGACCCATTTACTAAAGCACTCAGCATCAAGGAGTTTGACAACTATAAGTTGAAGATGGGTATTAGATACTGTAATGAGTGGCTTTAGGCTAAGTGGGAGTTTGTTGGGAATTATATCCTAAAGCCAATCATTTGATGATTGTGCTGATGTAAATTGTATATAAATTGATATATTAATAAAAGTTATTTGGCAGTTTATTCATTACAAGAACATCTTCTTAATACTCCTGAAAGTAATGAAGCCCTTAGGATCTTCCTCATGATAAAGGAGGATTTATCTTAGAAGGTCCTTAAAAGAGTTCGCGACCAAATGATATACTATGACAGGGCCATAGTACTATCAATTATAGGACGTTGTATATCATATTTGTTGGTTATCCTCTTAACCAAGGAGTGTAGAGACACTGGTATGACATACAGGTGAAAGTGTAGGAGTACATTTCACCGAACGTGACTCATTTTTGGATACTTTGCTGTCAAGAGTTAATCCGAGAAGATATAGGTATAAGTATCCTTCAGACCTGAAGATCACAACCAGTGGCTTACAAGCAACTCATTGTACTTAGGTGCCGGACCACCTGGATTTCTAATCCAGCTACGAAAGGTTACTGGGTGCAGTCAAGTACTTGTGGTAGTCAGTTGTGGATCAAGATGGAATTTGACCTATCCCATTAAAAGGAGAAATGCTTGTGTTTCAATTTAGCAAGACCTTGGCCAAGGCACTTCATGTGAAAGTCACATGATTACTAAAGTTGAAATCACTTTATGGATTTGCTATTTAGAGTTGACAGGCTCTTAAGCCATCCTTAGCATTTGTGGTCAAGAGGATGAATTATACGGTAACTGTTTCTTAGGGTTCTTGGAGTTTGCTCGGCAACTCTTCGACCTATCCGGACGTTGGGTTCCATTGCTAGATGGGCACATCGATTAGTATAGAAAGTTGTTTCTATGCTACCGGCTTAGGTTCGAACCTAGAGAGTCACACGCATAGAAGTTTTCTAGGATAATCTATTTGCTGCTCAACGATTGAGAATCATATATGATTTAATTAATCAATTTGATTGATTGAATTATCTCAATTGGGTTAAGTACAATTGAATAAGATTCAATTTGGTTTAAGTCTATTTGAAGGACAAGTCAATTTCAAATATTGATTTGAAATTAGACTTTATTTGAATTTAAATAGATTCAGGACTAGCCAAATTTGATTTGGGCTTGGACCATGATCTATGTGGGTTAAGTCAAATAAATTCAAATCAAAACCCAAACCTCTCGAATATGGATCTCATATGATGAGATGGCTAAAATATCATCTCATGAGATAGAATTTAATGCATGATATTTATTTACCGAACGTTGGATTTATCCCTCATCTCTTTGGTTTTCTCCGAACGATGGAACTAAACCAAACGCCGTGACTCCTTGGTTTTCTCTTAACGTCGGAATTAAACCAAGTGTCGTCCCTTCGGCATCTCTTCACTTTTGCCAAACGACGGATTCCTAAATGTCAGAATTAAATGTCAAGGCTAAATCGAGACTATAAATGGAGGGCATTCCCTCACCAGAGAACACAGAACAAAAAATAGAACAACAATATACGATTTGTCGTGGATTGTAATTCTAAATTATCGTGAATTGTAATTCTAAAATGTTAGAATAGAAAATCCTGGTGATTCTAGTGTTAGCGGAAGCCTGGTGGATCTTGGAGGAAGATTCAAGTGAGAGGATTCAAGATCAGCAAAGCTATTTTTTCGTGAGCTAGTACTTTCGGAAATCTGATCATTCGGGGCTTCGCGTGGATGATACTAGAGGCCGAACGATTGAACGGCTGCAGAGCAATAATGATTTACCTACTGTTCTTAAGGTAAGTGATTTGATCCCTAGATCTTAAGGCATGCTTCAAGATAATAGTGTGACTAGTCATCTTGAAGATCAAAATATGATCTTAATGTTTTTATATGCATATTTTAGATCAAATGACCCTAAATATATAGGCAAAGATATGATCTTGATGCATATTAGATAGATTAATATGTAACCTTTTAATTTCCGCAATGATAATAGTTATCAATTTTTAAAAATATGCATGCCTCGGAGACTATTTCTCCCTACATGAGGAACCAGAATCATCCACTTTGCAATCATAACTCATTCTCATCCAAATCCTATAAAGAATGGGACATATAAAAATGGCATGATCAATAGTCTCCTCCTCCTGCCCACACAGCGGACACATCGCCTCAAAATGAAGACCCCTTCTCGACAGAAGTGAGCAAGAAGGAAGACAGTTCCACAATATCTTCCATATAAATAATTGGACTCTGGGATGAAAAGGGAGCATCCATATCCACTTCGCATCCCGCGACTCCCGAGGCTGAGGTCTGAAAATCCCAATGAGGTCCCTAGTGGGGGCCCTAGCCAGACAAGATCTCCTCCATAACCTCATATCAGGAATGGTCACCACAGAGGTATTCCAAGAAGAGAGATCCGGAATGATGAGATCCCGCACCCTCATATGCTGCAGAACATCCATGCTAATAAATGACGGCCAACGAGAAAGAGGGAGATCCGTGATCCAACTATCCTGAATGACATAAACCGAGGAGCCCTCACCAATCATCCATGATATATTGCTCCGAATAGACGGAGCATGACGACACACCTCCTTCCAAAAGCAGGAATACCGTAGCAAAGGCTGATGATCCATGGTCCAGAACCAATCACCATATCTAGCTCTCATAAATGAACTCCAGAAGCCGTGAGGATTAAGGAGAAACCTCGACGCATGTCTCGCCATAAAAGCGTCTCTCCTCACAATTAGGGACTAAATCCCAAGACCCCCCTTCATTCAAAGGCATACAAACCAAATCCCAAGCATGAAGATGAATACTGTGACAGTCTTGCATAGAAGCCCATAGAAAGTCCCTGAACCATCGCTCTATCCTACGCAAGCAAGTGATAGAGACCGCAGCATTAGAGATAAGATGCATAGGTAGGGACGTAAGGACAGAGCGGATAAGAGTGATCCTAGCCATCATGGACAAACTGGTGACCTGCCAATCATCAATCCGATCCCGAATGCGTCTCTCAATAGTAGTGAAATCACTAATACATGGATGCCTCCCCAATACCGGGATGCCTAAATAGGACAGACCATCAGCCTTAGCTGAGATACCCAGAGCTTGGTGAACGGCTTCCCTGATGGACCTGGAGGTCTTTGGGCTTAAACAAATGGAGGACTTATCTAAGTTGACCTTCTGCCCCGAAGCACAGCAATAGCCCTGAATAAGAGAAGCATAACTAACAGCATTACGAACAGACGCCTGGCCCAGAAGAATACAGTCGTCTGCAAAAATAAGGTGAGATACAGGGGGTCCCAAAGGATCAGCCAGAAAGGGAGCAATACGGCTGTCCTGCTGCGCCTGGTGAAAAGCACACGAAAGGTCATCCGCAGCCAAAACAAACAGAAATGGGGACAACGGACATCCCTGTCTCAGACCCACAGAAGAATGGAAGAAACTAGTCTGCATCCCATTAATACTCAGAGAGAACGAAGGCTTCTAGATACATGCCTTAATCCAATCAATGAACAGGTCGTGAAAACCAAACTCAATCAGAGTACGATGCAAAAAAGCCCAACTCAATCTGTCGTAGGCACGCTCCATATCAAGCTTGACTACCATAAGACACTGACTGGCCAAGGCTCTCTAAAGATCATACATGAATTCCTGAGCAATAAGAACATTATCGGAGATGCTCTGACCTCTAATGAAAGCCCCTTGTTCAGTAGAGATGAGTTGAGGGATCACCACACACAGGCGGGAAACTAGAAGGCGGGCACATACCTTGTATAGAGTAGTACACAGGCTGATCGATCGAAAATGATGGGGGGAGAAAGCATCATGGCGCTTCGGCACTAGAGTGACAAGAGTGCGATTCCAATCAGTAGGAATAGATTTAGAAAGAAAAGCACTCTGAATAGCTTGAGTGACCTCGTGACCCACAATATCCCAGTAATGACAGAAAAATAATGGCAGAAAGCCATCAGGGCCAGGCGCCTTGACAGGGCCGAGGTCCCATAAAGCGATGCGAATCTCCTCAGTCGTGATTGGTCTGGACAGAAGGTCGTTCTACTGGTCAGAGACCTTCTTAGTAGGAGAAACCCTGAACACAGGAGCCCCCGCACCAGATAAGTCAGTCCATCTAGACTGAAAAAACTGAAGCAACTGATCACGGATAACAACAGGGTCAGTCTGGAGATTGCCCTCCTCATCAGCTATTCTCCTTATTCTATTAGCAGCCCTACGCTTCAAAGTGGCCTGATGGAAGAACCTGGTGTTGCGGTCACCTTTCCGGATCCACTGAACCCTAGACCTCTGTCTCCAATAAATCTCTTGCTGCATCAGAAGAGAGTGGTGAAGAGCAAGCTTGGAGCGAAGAGAGGAAAGATTAAGAACAGATAGCGAGCCATCCTGGTCCTCTCTTTCTTGGATAAGAGTAATGTCCGCTTCAACTTGCTCAATCTGTCTCACTAAGTTTCCCACCTCAAATCTATTATATCTAGTCAATCGACGTCTAACCAGCTCCAACCTTCTAGAGAGCCGATAAGAGGCATTACCTCTCATAGGTAAATGCCAGACCTGGGATATGATAGCACGAGCTGAAGGGTAAGACGTCCAGAATTGCTCAAATCTAAACTATCGCTGCTGGTGAAGAACAGGGTCAGTGGAAATCAAAATAGGATAGTGATCAGACGCAATCCTGGACAGATGAGTGACAGTGACAGAGGGAAACATCTGAGACCATTGAGCAGTGGCCAGGGCTCTATCCAGCCTTTCCCAGACACGAGCCGAACCCTGACGATTATTACACTAGGTGAATTGGGCTCCAGAAAAACCCAAGTCCTGCAATCCAGCAGAAGAGATAAACGATATGAACTCAGTGATATCAGCTGAATCAATGACCCGTCTGCCCCCTCTCTTTTTGTTGGCAGCAACAATACAGTTAAAGTCCCCAGCTACAATGGATGGGATACCCTGGTTAAGGAGAGAGAGAATCTCAGCCCAAAGAACACGCCTTTCCCTGAAATCAGTACTGGCATAAATCCCCGAAAGGAGCCAGGGGTCAGAAAACCCATCTGAGACAAGAAGAGCTATCTGTTGATTACACTGATGAAAGGCGTTCACAGAAACCAATGAGTGCCGCCAAAAAGCAACAATCCCACCAGAAAGACCTTCAGACTTCACAGCATATGAAGACCAAGTACTAGCAGCCTATCTCCGAAACCGGGCCAAGCTGTCTCCCGATAACCAGGTTTCCGTTAAGATACATATATCAAAATTATGAATCTGCAATAATCTACCAAAAGAGGACCGAAAAGACGGTTTTCGAGCTCCTCTAACATTCCATATAAGTATTTTCATTTACAATTGGGGGGAAGGAAGATGTCCACCTTGATCTTCCATCATTACCGAATCGGAAAGGTACCCCGAGGGCAGGGTACCACCCACATCCGACTGCATTATACAATCCAAAGTAGGATTATCAGTCCTTGGGTCCGTTGCCTTAGGTACAGCTCCCACACCCCGGGATTCAATAACAGAGGGATCAAGACCTTTTGACTGACCCTGAATTGCCAAATTAAGGCAAGAAAGAGTCGCATCCTGGTTACAGTTAGCAGCCTTTGATGACTGGCCCCCAAACACAATATTGCCTGACTCCTGACCCGAGGAAGTCTTATCAGACCAGCTGCCTTCAAAGATAGAATGCCGACCAAGGTTAGGACCAGCAGGTAGATTAGACTTCAGCTTAGATCCTTTGGGCAATGAAACAGTGCCTTTGCCTTTCCGTTTATCACATGTGACAGGCGACCGCAGAGGGAGGGACTCCACCGGCCTGGCACGCTTAGAAGGGCTCGGATTGGCATCAGACCGGGCAGAGAATGAACCATCCCACTTACCCGTACCCAGAATAGCAAAAGGATTATTAGTCTTCAAACTAGGGGCCACAGTAATTTGGAGATCTGAACTTGCTGTCTGAACTTCATTCCTTGGTGCCTCCTTTGGACTGTTAAAAATGGCATGGGCTCCCTTAGCCGGCACGCCAGCAATCTCGCTGGATCCATCCAAGGCAGCACCTGATTCCAACTGCAGACTGGCCGAAATGAGAACCGGAGCCGGCAGCACACTGGATGGAGTCTTCCCAGCCTTAGAAGTTCTCCGGCGATTGACCTTAGTAGGAGACGACCACCCCTCCGCCAACGAAACCGGCTTCAAAGAATCAGAAGGGGGTGGTTCATAAGAAGCTTGGGGCGATCCAGGATTCCTCAAGGGGAATCTCTGCTCCGAAGCCTGCGGACGACGACACGCAAAGCCGTCATCCAGGCCCCAAAGCAATGCCCAACCGAAGACTGCTCAGCCGCCGGAGATGGGGAAGACAAAGCACAGGGGCCAGAGAGATGGATTGAACCGCAGTGAGGGCAAATACCTTCCAAGTTTTCAAATTGGAACTGTTGCCAAAAGGGAGCTCCCATTCCCTGAATTCGGACACCCGATCGGAGAGAACGCCGGAGATCCACAAGGACGCAGGCTCTGGCGAATCCCCCCTGGAAAGCTGTCGAGTAGTAGAGTCAGCAATACAAACTCCCCTGCCGGCGCCAAAATATCCCTCAACACCTCTTCATTTCAGAATTCAATCGGGAGGGAGGGCAGTCGCACCCAGAGCAAGGCCGAGGCCACAGCATCAGGAGCTGGAACAAACTCCGACCGCCAAGCTTCAATGGCAATCGGCTGTCCGTTGATCACCCAAAGTCGGCCGATCACCAAATCCTTCGAACCAAGATCCTCAAATCGAAAGATGTGGCAGCGATGAGCAAGGCTTAACGGTTGGATGACCCCTGAAACACCCGCTCGCCAGAATTCCCTCACGAAAGCATCCGGCGAAATCCATCGTTGGAAAGTGCGAGCCAAGATCGCCTGTTCCTTCCAGCAAGAGCTTGACTCCTCCAGCGTCACCGAAGAAATGCGGACCACCTCTGGAAACCGGCCTTTCAGATCAGCCACTTCGGTCGGCGACGGGGACGATGATACCCAAACAAAGCCAGACGGCGGGCCTCGGCTCCCCGCCTTTGGAATACCAGACTCCCCAATCGAAGCCATTGAGGAGGAAGATCACCAGAAGACGACCCCGGGGCAGAAGGGTCGTCGGAAATAGTCTGACACGCCGAAGATCGAGCAGATGACGGACGAAAGTACAAATCTTGAAAGCACTCTAACCAGATGATGCCAGAGCCCTATTGGCACGAAAATTAAAGCATCACACGAAAATTAAAGCACCACACGAAAAGAATCTGCACCGAGGCTTGTGTTCTTAGACATTCTTATCGTACTATAATGACTAATAACGTCAGCAAAAGGATACGACACGGAATCTACGGTTGTCGGTCAATGTTAATTAACCAAGTAGTTGGATACCGTGTCAGATGCCTCAATGCTTTGATCGCGAACGCATTGTCGCACTCTGTTATCGTCAAAGATACTCTCGTCCATTCGAACTTGTCTCATCCCGTGCGATCCGCCGAGATAATTTCACCCACGTGTCTGCATGCCCTTCGACATGGAAGAACCATAACTTTCGTAAGACTAAGCATTCTTTATTGCTATGTTTTTGTTCATTTTATTCTCCAGTCTACCATGATACGAAAGAGCTCTAAAAGCTGGACTTTGTTGCATGCTCTCATTAGAAGAACCCTCCACAGGGAAATCAATGTCCCAAGTTTTCTATTTGCTAGCCGATCTCCTTATTCTGAAGAGAATAGCATAGCAGTTTGTATTGGATTACGGAATGAAAAATTTCAATCTAATTGGAATAAAATGACAGCAGAAATAAAATAAATTTATTCCATAACCCATCAAGGATCACATGCGTTTCATAAAAAATAAAAGAAGGATAGACAAAAATATTACCTTTTGTTGATTAGTACGTAATCCGTTTGTTCTTGTGTTGGATTTGCTCAGATCTTCAAAGGTGCTGCCTTCAGAAAGACGACCACCCTCTACAAGTATCCACACACGAATAGACACCAAACAGTTTTTGAATGCGAGTTCAAAGTTTATTTTTCACAAAAATGAACCATTATCTTCAACTCTTTGTTTTTCTATTTTTAAGATAAAAGATACGACCCTTCAAATGCCCCAATAGACACGACCTTTTAAATGCCCCAAAAGACATTAAAAACGTATATATATATATATATATATATATATATATATATATATATATATATATATATAACAAGGCATGGAAAAAGTCTGCTAGGAGTTTTTGGTTAACTAGGATTTTAATTAATATTTATTTAAAACTCCTTTTAAATAATGACAATTTAAATCCTAATCCTTACCAAATAAGGAATTTATATTTTTAACCAAAAACCTTTATGGATTATTTCCTTATCCAATAAGACAATATAACTAATTAATTACTTGTCATAATTTAAATTACGAATTTAAATTTTCTCAAAATTAAACTCGAATCTAAATAACAACTAATTATTATTTGTAATTTAAAATAATCTCATCATTTTAAATTACTATAGAGAGTAACAAACCATAGCCATTATTGTCCGTTCTTAGTGTGCGACCCTATAGGTTCAATTAACGTTGGCAGTAGGCCTAAATCACATTTTGATCCTACAAGTCATAAGCGGCCTCTAGCAAAATATTATGACTACCCAAGTTAAATGAAAAGCTCATGTTCCAAGATAACCTTAAAGTAGCTAATGACATAATCCTTTTGTCACATGATATCTTGATAGAATACAAGGCATGGAAAAAGTCAACCTTATATCGCTCTATCTTTAATTTCTCAAAACCCAATTAGACCGACTAAACAAATGATATTGATTTCCATCAATTCATTTGAGCACGGCCATGCATTTCTCAGTCTCAATCATCGAGGGCCCCAGAGATATCTCTCTTATAATAAGAGGACAAATTCTATCTTAATCACTCATATCTCACTACATGATTCTTATTATTATGTTCAAGCATAATCTTTATAATCATCCGGTTAAGGACAACGTTTAATTATGTCAAAACATAATATTCCTCATGTTGAGAACTATAGCAATCTCAGGTCTAAGGATTTAATGACACAACTACTAGAGATTAACTTATGACTTTGATCATGTATTAATCTCAAGGCGGGTCTTGTCCAATATTTGTTCTCAACAAATACATATAAATTTGATTTGTATCTCATACACATATTCATCCATGAATATCAATCAAATTTCATACTAATCTTAATTTATTGTTATTCCCACAACAATAACCGATTAGGGACATTTAGAATAATTAATAATATTATTCAAGGACATTATTATATAATAAACATGCAAATTATGATAATAGTAAATGCTCATAAATATTCAAAATACCATATCCATACAATAGGCCTAAGGCACTATTACTAACAATCTCCCACTTGCACTAGGCCCACTCATCAATGTATCTAATACCTATGAACCTAGTATGACGATCATGCTTTGCTTGTGGTAGAGGCTTAGTCAATAGATCAGCAACATTGTCATTTGTTGAAACTCTGTATATTTTTACGTCACCTCTCTCAATGATTTCTCGAATGAGATGATAACGCCTAAGAATGTGTTTGGATCGCTGATGTGACCTAGGTTCCTTTGCTTGTGCGATAGCACCATTATTGTCACAATGAACATCAACAGGATTTGTGATGCTAGGAACCACTCCAAGGTCAGTAATGAACTTCTTGATCCAAACTGCTTCCTTTGCTGCATCAGATGCTGCTATATATTCAGCTTCAGTTGTAGAATCAGCAACAGTGCTTTGCTTCGAACTTTTCCAGCTAACAGCACCACCATTTAAACAAAACACATATCCTGACTGCGATCAAAAATCATCTTTGTCAGATTGAAAGCTTGCATCTGTGTAACCACTTACAACCAGATCATCTTTCAATCTGCCATACACCAAGAACACATCTTTAGATCTTCTCAGATACTTAAGAATGTTCTTGAGCTGTCCAGTGACTCTCACCGGGATCTGACTGGTATCTACTCGTTATGCTTAAAGCATAAGAGACATCTGGTCTAGTGCACAACATAGTACACATGATAGATCCTATTGCTGAAGCATAAGGAATCTTACTCATGCGCTCTCGCTCATCTTTTGTGTTAGGACACTGAGATTTGCTAAGTGTAATACCATGAGACATAGGCAAGTATCCTCTCTTGGAATCTTGCATACTGAACCTTTTCAGTACTTTGTCTATGTAAGTACTTTGACTTAGACCAATCAGCCTCTTAGATCTATCTCTATAGATCTTTATCCCTAGGATATAGGCAGCTTCGCCTAAGTCTTTCATTGAGAAACATTTCCCTAACCAAGACTTGACACTCTGCAAGGTAGGGATATCATTCCCAATGAGTAAAATGTCATCAACATATAAGACCAGAAATACAATGGCGCTCCCACTAACTTTCTTGTAAACACAAGGTTCATCTTCATTTTTGATAAATCCAAACTCTTTGACTGATTCATCAAAATGAAGATTCCAACTCCGAGAAGCCTGCTTCAAACCATAAATGGATCTTTGAAGCTTGCATACTTTACTAGAATTCTCAGGTTGTACAAAACCCTCAGGTTGTGTCATGTACACATCCTCAAGTAGTTTCCATTAAGAAACGCAGTTTTAACATCCATTTGCCAAATCTCATAGTCATAATATGCAGCAATGGCAATGAGAATTCTAATAGACTTAAGCATGGCTACAGGTGAAAAAGTTTCATCATAGTCTATACCATGAGTTTGTTTGAAACCTTTTGCAACTAGCCTTGCTTTGTAAGTATGCACTTTACCATCCATGTCAGTTTTCTTTTTGAAAACCCATTTGCACCCAATGGTCTTTGTACCTTCAGGTGGCTCAATCAAGGTCCATACCTGATTATCATACATGGATTGGATTTCAGACTTCATGGCCTCTAACCATTTCTCAGAGTCTGGATCTAACATAGCCTCTTGATAGGTAGTAGGTTCATTTTGATCCACCAACAATACATCATGATTATCAGTCACAAGAAATCCATATCTCTCGGGCTCATGACGTATCCTATCAGATCTACGTAATTTTTGTGCTACAGGTGGTGTGTCAACAATGGTTTGTTGACTTTGAGCATCCACAGGCGGTTCAATGTTATCTGTGGTTCTCGAATTTCTTCGAGTTGTACCTTGCTCCCACTGGTTCCTTTAGAAATAAATTTCCTTTCTAGAAAGACACCATTCGAGCAACAAACACTTTGTTCTCAATGGGATTGTAAAAGTAGTATCCTTTAGTCTCTTTAGGATACCCCACAAAAAATATTTGTCAGACTTGGGTTCCAGCTTATTTGAAACTTGACGTTTTACATAAGCTTCACAACCCCAAATCTTAAGAAAAGACAAACTGGGCTTTTTACCAGTCCACATCTCATATGGTATCTTTTCAACCGCTTTGGTTGGAACTCGATTTAGTGTGAACGCAGCTGTTTCAAGTGCATAACCCCAAAAGGTAAGTGGAAGATCCGTTAGACTCATCATAGATCGAACCATATCTAATAAAGTTCGATTCCTTCTTTCAGACACATTATTCCATTGTGGTGTTCCAAGAGGAGTTAGTTGTGGAATGATTCCACAACTTCTAAGATGGTCATAAAATTCTTGGCTCAAATATTCTCCACCTCGATCAGATCGAAGTGCCTTGATTGTCTTGCCAAGTTGGTTTTGTACTTCATTTTGAAAAGATTTAAACATTTCAAATGATTCAGATTTGTGTCTCATCAAGTAGACATAACCATATCTACTGAAGTCATCAGTAAATGTAATGAAGTACTTGTAACCTCCTTTAGCATCTGAACTTAATGGTCCACATACATGTATGTATTAGGCCCAATAATTTATTGGCCCTTTCACTGTGTCCAGTAAAGGGATCCTTTGTCATCTTACCCAATAGACAAGATTCACATGTATCATATGATTCAAAATCAAATGAGTTCAAAAGTCCATCTTGATGGAGTTTTGATATAAATTTCTCATTTATATGGCCAAGGCGACAATGCCAAAGATAGGTTGAATTTAAGTCATTGGACTTAAATTTCTTGGTAGTTATGTTATAGACAGAAGAATTGTTGGATTTTTGAAGATTCAAAACATAAAGACCATCTAGTAATTTGGCATTTGCATAGAACATGTCTTTATGATAAATGGAGCAATTATTATTCTTAATAATAAAAGAAAAACCATCATTATCCAAACAAGAAACTGAAATAATATTCCTACACATTGTAGGAACATAAAAGCAATTGTTCAAAACTAACAAAAGCCCACGGGCAAAGAAAGTTCATAACTTCCTACAGCTAAAGCAGCAACTTTTGCTCCATTGCCTACTCGAAGATCAACTTCGCCCTTCTTCAGTTGTCTACTCCTTTTAAGCCCCTGCACATTTGTGCAAATGTGAGATCCACATCCAGTATCTAATACCCAGGAACTAGAAGGAGAAAAATTAATCTCTATAACATAAATACCTGAAGAACCGGTCTCACCAGTCTTCTTCTTCTTCTTTAGATCCTCCAAATATAGCTTGCAGTTTTCTTCCAATGACCAGGTTCATTGCAAAAGAAACAGACACCCTCCTTTGGGGCTTTAGCCTTGGGTTTAGGATTGGGCTTGGGTTGAGCATTGGACTTTCCAGCCCTTCCCTTACCCTTTCCTTTTCCTTTCTTCATAAAGCCCTTTCCCTTTTGAACCATCAGAACATGGCCAGGCTTGGATTTAATATTCTGTTCAGCAGTTTTAAGCATCGTATGCAGCTCAGAAATTGATTTGTCCATTTCATTCATGTTATAGTTCATGACAAACTGGCCATAACTATCAGGAAGTGAATTTAGGATCAAATCTGTTGCCAACTCTTGGCTCAATGGAAATCCAAGCCTATCAAGGTGCTCAATATAGCCTTTCATTTTCAACACATGAGCGCTAACTGAAGCACCCTCAGCCATTTTGCAAGAGTGCAATGCCTTGGTAGTATCATACCTTTCTTGCCTTGCTTGTTGCTGGAACATTTCCTTTAGATTGACAATCATATCATAAGTTTCCATGTTTTCCAAATCTTTCTGAAGTTCAGAACTCATGGTAGCTAGCATCAAGCATGCAACATCAATAGAGTCATTATGATGCTTCTCATAAGCATTCTTTTCAGCTCTAGAAGCATTATCGGCTGGTTCTTCAGGGTGAGGTTGATCCAGGACATAAAGCTTCCTTTCTTGTTTGAGAACAATTCTCAAATTTTGAAACCAGTCAAGGAAGTTAGTCCCAGTAAGTTTGTCCTTCTCAAGGATTGATCGCAGTGACATAGTAGAATTGTTATTATTGTTGGCCATCTACAATAAATGCAAAGTTCGTTAAGTATTTTGATTATGAAAAACTCCCACTAAATTAACAACCCTCAATAATAATAATCATATTAATTTAGTGAGCTAAGATCCATATTTATACTCAACTTTAAGTCAGCTTTGGCATGACACTTAAAATTAAGTTATTTAGGTAGGTAACTCTTACCAATTGCAACTCATGCAACTCTTAGAAATTTATGGGATTTTGACATCATATGTCCGGCATGTTTAAATCCCATCTCATGCCATTAGGCCCAAAACCATTTTGATAACCTAATTAAGTTAAACCATTTTTAAACATATGGGTAGCACCATTACTCATCTTGTCTCACTAATGTAACCTAATGTACTTCTACTTTGGTAGAACCCATATTAAGGTGATAAAAGCCTTGACAAGTGTTTAAATATGGATGGCATGTCAACTTAAAATTTTATGTGAGGGATCTAGATAGATCTTAATTTTTAATTAATAGATCTCATCATGCATTTAGTATCACATGCTTATGAAACATCATATATAGCATCTCATACATGTATATAATAAACGTGTCATAGTATGACCTTATCTAGATTGATCTTCATAAGCCAATATGAAGATCAATGGTCAATCCTAGGTAATAATGAGCAACACCATAATGTCTACTTGACCATCATCTTGTGCATAGACACCTAGCTCCTCCATCACCATGGTTGGATTGTAGGACTTCAAATGGCTTGCTTTGTGTTCTTATTTTATTACAATAAATAAACAAATACTACTAAAAGTAAAAGAAAAATTACAATGAAACAAAATGGCACGCATGCCATATTTAATAATTACAACCCTTGTAAAAGAATAATAAAAACCTGCCAATCACATTGGTCACAAGGCCATACTATGCACCATACAAAGCAACACACCATGCAAAACATATCATGTTATCATATAGCATATACATATTGCATTAAAGAAAATATGTTATAATAAGCGTGTTGTTTAAAACCAATTAAATTTATAAGGCACTTCGATTAGGTAGTACGACGGTTGTTTCATCCTAAAATTTGATTTTATTGATCTCATCAATAAATTTAAGGCTTACATCCGCATCACCATAAACAGCAATTGATCAATCCTTATTGATATGTGAATTCAGTTCATGTATTAATCTAATAAGACAACACCGAAATCATATATCATGCTATTAAACACTTTAATTGTAATATCTCATTCGGATTCTTAATCATATTAACGAATCCTTACAGAAACAGATTCATCAATTAACACCTTAGAAAACCTATTATCTATGTCGTTCGCGCAAACCTAATATCACATATATACAAGAACGCAAATCATTCCAAGATCATATACATCTCATACATACAATCAAACATGGCATAATCGATTTTTATGAAAATGCAAGTGCTCTGATACCACTGTTGGATTACGGAATGAAAAATCCCAATCTAATTAGAATAAAATGGCAGCGGAAATAAAATAAATTTATTCCATAACCCACCAAGGATCACATGCGTTTCATAAAAAACGAAAGAAGGATAGACAAAAAATATTACCTTTTGTTGATCAGTATGTAATCTGTTTGTTCTTGTGTTGGGTTTGCTCGGATCTTCAAAGGTGCTGCCTTCAGAAAGACGACCACCCTCTACAAGTATCCACACACGAATGGACACCAAACAGTTTTTGAATGCTAGTTCAAAGTTTATTTTTCACAAAAACAACTATTGTCTTCAACTCTCTGTTTTTCTATTTTTAAGGCAAAAGACACGACCCTTGAAATGCCCCACGACCTTTTAAATGCCCCAATAGACAAAAAACGTATATATATATATATATATATATATATATATATATATATATATATATATATATATACTAGGGTTTTTAGTTAACTAGGATTTTAATTAATATTTATTTAAAACTTCTTTTAAATAATGATAATTTAAATCCTAATCCTTACCAAATAAGAAATTTATATTTTTAACCAAAAACCTTTATGGATTATTTTCTTATCCAATAAGAAAATATAACTAATTAATTACTTGTCATAATTTAAATTACGAATTTAAATTTTCTCAAAATTAAACTCGAATCTAAATAACAACTAATTATTATTTGTAATTTAAAATAATCTCATCATTTTAAATTACTATAGAGAGTAACAAACCGTAACCATTATTGTCCGTTCTTAGTGTGCGACCCTATAGGTTCAATTAACGTTGGCAGTAGGCCTAAATCACATTTTGATCCTACAAGTCATAAGTGGCCTTTAGCAAGACATTATGACTACCCAAGTTAAATAAAAAGCTCATTTCCGAGACAACCTTAAAGTAGCTAATGACATAATCCTTTTATCACATGATATCTTGATAGAATATAAGGCATGAAAAAAGTTAACCTTATATCGCTCTATCTTTAATTTCTCAAACCCAATTAGACTGACTAAATAAATGATATTGATTTTCATCAATTCATTTGAGCACGATCATGCATTTCTCAGTCTCAATCATCGAGGGGCCCAGAGATATCTCTCTTATAATAAGAGGGACAAATTCCATCTTAATCACTCATATCTTACTACATGATTCTTATTATGTTCAAGCATAATCTTTATAATCATCCGGTTAAAGACAACGTTTGATTATGTCAAAACATAATATTCCTCGTGTTGAGAACTATAGCAATCTCAGGTCTAAGGATTTAATGACACAACTACTAGAGATTAACTTATGACTTTGATCCAAGTCTTGTCCAATATTTGTTCTCAATAAATACATATAAATTTAATTTGTATCTCATACATATATTCATCTGTGAATATCAATCAAATTTCATACTAATCTTAATTTATTGTTATTCCTACAACAATAACCGATTAGGTACATTTAGAATAATTAATAATATTATTCAAGGATATTATTATATAATAAACATATAAATTATGATAATAATAAATACTCATAAATATTTAAAATATCTGTCATGAAAGGACCTCAAAAAATTTGATGATATACTGATTTCGCTTCCCATTTACAAGTCCTAGCAATCGTGCTGACTTAGAAATTAGAGTACTAGTGACCATTTTGTTCTTCATGGCCCTCTCTTAGAAGTTTAAGCCTGCAACCAACTAAAGAGGTGGCATCTAGTTCTCCCATAGTCTACAGTCTGCCACCTTTCTCATTCTACCTTCTTCCCCTGTAGTTTTAGGCTCCAAGAACCCAAAATTAGCATTTACTTCTAAGTAGGATGATGTTCTAAGTCTAACCTCCACCAACCTTAGCCTTTTTCTCCTCCGTACCAGAAAGCAATTTTATCCACACTTTCTCCTCTCCATGGACTTCCATTTGCTCAACAATTACAATCCACGCTAACCGTTGGAAGCTAGGTTGAGACACACAGCGAGACAAGGAAAGATTTTGGACACAATAAAATAAACGAAAAGGAGATCAGCTTCCATTCCATACATTCATTCGACAAGAGTTTCAAGGACTATTACAATTGATGATCCTCCCATTTTTACACTACAAGAAGCTTTATTGCAGAACGAGTCGGTCCTCCAAAACTCCTTCAAGCTACGGTCACCTCCACGGTCTTGGCCTTGGGCTGGGGCGGCGGAGGAAGCTTCTCCACGACGATAGTGAGCACTCCATTCTCGCACCTGGCAGCGATGGCGGAGGCGTTGGAGTCGTCTGGGAGCCGAAATCTCCTCAAGAACTTGGGGGATCCCCGCCTCTCCAGAAGCAGGTACCGGCACCCTTCGTCCTCACCTTCCTCCCTCTTCCTCTTCCCTCTGCTCTTGATCACCAGCATCTTCTCGTCCTCCAACGTCACCTAAAGCCACGAGATTAGATATATAAATTCTTCGATTTTGGATGGTAGTTTGTTCTGCTATGGAAAAGAGGAAGAAATTAAGAAGGTACCTGGATGTCGGCCTTGGGGAGGCCCGGGACGTCGAGGAAGAAGGTGTAGCCCTTGGGGGTCTCAAGTATGTCGACGGGGACCCCGACGAAGCCCCTCTCCTCGCTGCCGTGGGCGCCGTCGTACCGCCGGGCCGCCGGGAACACGAGCTTCTCGATCGTCTCCGGGAGGTGGAACAGCGCCGAATCCGCCATCCGACTCATCTCTCTCTTCTCTCTCTCTCTCTCTCTCTCGATCTCGATCCAACAACGGCAGTAGGAAGACGGATTCCTCCGATTCGATGGAGGCGATGAGAGGGTTTAGATGGGGAAGCGGGTAAAAGGCAAAGAGAGGAGAAGGTTCCAGAATAATGCCGGTCTGATTTCGGTTCGCTCACTCAGTATTATTATTTATTCGGTTGTCACAATGGTTTAGAAAATCGGTTTGTTGTTCAATTTAATTTTTAAAATATTAATTGTCGCAGTTTGATCTTTCAAAGCTTTTATTTATTTTGGCACATAAACAACCATTCCACCATCTATTCGTCAGAGTGAGAGCTACCAAATGGAAAGCCAAGTTTATTCTTATAAAATTAGCACTTTATTCTTAGGTTGTGTTCGGTGTACTGCAGAAGGTAGATTATCACTGATAAATTATCAGTAATATTAATTATTATTTTATATATATAAATAATATTACAATAATATTAATTACTATATTTTGGTAGGATAAACAGATTATCAGTCATATAACATCAAATTCTCAAAATACTCCTAAATCAAATTATATACTAAATAAAATCTATTAAAAGTTTTTAAAATACCTCTAAATCAAAGTATTTATATATAATAGAAGAAACTAGATTTAATTATTTTTTAAGATTAAAATATATTTTAATATTTAAACATTTATTTAATTTTTTTGATTCTTAAACTTTTAATTATCATAATTTATTTATTATATTTTAAAAATAATTTATTTTTAATATTTTATTATATAAAATTAATTAAGATCAATAGAATAATTGATATATTATGATAATATGGATGGATCGATTAGTTGATAGCAAAATGTAAATTATTTTTTAAAATTTAAAAAATAATATATATAGACGTTATTAATTTTAAATTACTACATTGTCAAAGAAGATGTTGCTAAAAATTATTTTTTTTCAATTTTTTTAAAAATAGTAATTAATTTTTTTAATTTTTTAAGTAAATTAATTTAAAAAATAGTAATTAAAAAATTAATTTAATAAAAAATTAGTAATAAAACAAATTAATACATTAATTAAAAATTAATTAAAAATTAAATTAATATATTTAATTTATTTAAAAAATAAATTTATTTATAGATTTAATTTATTTTTTAATTAAATTAATATATTTATTAATATTAATTAATTTAATTTTTTAAATAAATTAATATATTAACCATATAAATAAATAAATAAGAAATTAAACAAAATTAAACAAATTAAACAAATTTATTAAAATCATACTGCTGTTTTATTTTAATTTTCTAATTAAATAAAAATTTAAAATTTCAAAATTAATACTTTGATCGATGATTTTAGTTTTTTTTAAAAAAAAAGAAATCATTACTTATACTAAATTTTTCCACATGCATATCCTATGTGACCATATTAGGTTCGTAATATGCTACAAGCAACCCTACTTTAAGGAATAAATTGTAAAAATATATTATAAAAAACAAATGCAATTATTTCTTTTTATATGTAATTATTTTTACATTACATATTGCATGCAATTATTTTTTTATATATAATAAACATAAATATACATATAATTATTGGATAATAAAAAAGATTAAAAATTAAAACAAATTGATATTATGGACCGAGTTTTAAGCAGCGAACAACAGTGATTAAATGTTAAAATCTGGTGGTTAATTGTAAAATAAGCCTAAAAACGAGCATGCGGTGGATCACCCCATGGCAATCGTTAAATGACAGCATTTACTTATATTTAAGAAAAGGAGTGTAAAATTAAGAGCCCAATGTTTTCTACTTAGCCTTATCCAGTTCTACCACTTCTAGAACCAGGTTTAGGCCCAATTCCTAACTACACATTAAAAACAACAAAAAGACTTTATGCATTGGGCGCGATGCATATTGCATCGTGTACACATATGACTGTACATATCAAGAATAATTTTATTCTTTTATTCACCATATATATGGTTCATATATATGCACGATCAATCAGCACTCGCGATGCGCGTGCTCCTGCACCGCATGCGATATAGGAAGACTTTTTTAAAAAATAATAAGAAAAGGTCTTTGTGCACTACGCGCAGTGCAGGATGACTTTTTCAAGGAAAAGTCTTGCTCTGTCTTTGGCATGGGTGCATGCACACGCCACGTGCCAATCATCAGGATCAGTGCACATGAGCTGCATTGTATCTCCAATGTACAAAGACTTTTCTCTCTTCCAAACAATAAAGCCCAATACAACCCAATATCCAATCTTGGTTGGAAAAGACTTGCTACATCGAAAGATGGTACACTAAGCATGCATCGCACGGATTGATCGTGCACTCATGCTGCCATGCATATTAAAATTTAATAAATTTTATTATGCATCACATATGCAATGATATATATATATAATCAATTCATGCATCGATGCATGCTTGCTCCATCGCTTTTTGGTGCATCAAGTGTTTTTCATCTTGGTTTCAAACCCTCTTGGGCGACTCTCAACCTTTACCGTTGCAATAGTCTTGTTAAATAAATTTCTATTACGGAAAAGTCTTACTGCACCATTTTCAATGCAGAAAGCATGCATTTAATGTGCACATTGACCTCATATCCATACAAACATGCATGTGAGGTATGGATGCACGTATAAATTATGCTACAATTTATTGAATCGTAGCATAGCTATGCTCAATGCATGCATTCATGCACCGATGGGGATGGACAAAGCCCATGCGTGCACCGGGTTCGAGAGCCATGCAGAAATTCGTGCCCTTTCTATGACGCGCGTAAAGTCGTTCCCAAAATTCGATTTTTATCAACCACCATTAGCGGCGCGAGTAAAGAAAACATATTAGATTTTTCCTATAAACAAATAATGTTATGAATCAAATATTTTATTAGTTAACTTATACATTAATTTAACAACTGCCATGATGTGTTGCTTTTCTTTCTCAGCTGGTGGAAGGGGATGGTGTTTCCGTTTTGGTGCCTCATATACTTTATATATATATATATATATATATATATATATATATAAATATATTTTATTTGATCATCTGATTGACTTTTAATGCATCAAATTTAATAAATAAATAACTAATTAGATCAGTGACATTCATGACTGTTGCATATAAATTAAAATAAAAAATTTACTAATGATAAAATAAAATTAACAAATTTAACCTCATAAGGCTTCGTTAATGATAAGATGATGTTGCTCTTAAAGAAATAAGAAAGTGATCTTTTTTTTTTCTTTTTTATTACTTTTTTTTTGTTATTATCGATTTTTTTTGAATTGTTGTTTTGTCTCATATTGATTGTTTTAGTGTTTTTTTTTCTTTTAATTCATTGTCCCGCAGTCTGCATCTAATCGATCATGAAAGTGGAAAAAGAAAATGAAAAAAATAGTATAGATTGAGAAGGTGATGAATTGCCTATTAACTTAATAATCATCCTCTTCTTTACTATCAAGGGCGAATTTGATGGATCTCAAAAGAAGAGAATGAGGCTTAGCTCAAGGGAAGTTAGAAGGGAGGACAACAAGCAAAGGGGTTTATTAGCTAGGAAAGAGAAGATAATTGGATAACCTAAGCAATCGATTTATTTGTCAAATATCAAAAATAACTTTACTCTAATAAACGCTTAAGATGGTTTTAAAATAATAAGAAAGTACTGTAGCAAACACCTTGTTCATTATGTGATCTCCTTCAATCACTCTTCTTGGACTGAGGTTGATCAACATGGGCAAACAACAAATTTAAGATATTTGATCCATTCTGAAGTAGTGTTTTACAAAGTTAGAACCTGTATCTTTGATTGCTTCAATCTTCAGTCTTGAAATTGTTGGGTATGGCAGATGGTGGCTACCTAATTGATTAGACTGAGCTAGAGTTATACTCTATGTCCTTAAGATAATTTCGTCCCGCAATGGTGCTCACGGTCAGTATGACGATTTTCTGCTATGATACAATAGTCTTTTTTTGATGAAAGCAGCACTATAATTCATCAAAAATTCGAACCAAGAATGCTACTCTCTTTTTAATGCACTATTGCTATACTACCCTTAGGAAAGTATGCAAATGCCTAAGAGAGAACTCAATTAGGAATAGAATTGGAAAATAAATGAAATGAGAGGGTCTATGGTCCTATTTATAGGTTTTAGATGCCCTTTGAAAGCAACCCTACGAATTTAATTTAATTTAAATTCTTTGATCAGATTTATCAAAGGATGTGAGGGTTAAAGGCTTATCACCCTTGATATGCCCTTTAGACATCGTGATCTTCAGATCAGGCGATCGGATAAGCCTTTTCATGGCTGTGATCTGAAGATCAGCCGATCAGATAAGCCTATCCTCATCCTGATATGCCTTCTCACCATCGTGATCTGATGATCACGTTATCAGATAGACGGTTGCACATCTTTGATATGCCTTTTCATGATCAGACCGTTGACTTATCTCCAATCGTACGATTAGACGAGTGCCTTATCACCAACCGACGATCGAACGGGTGCCTTATCACCAACCGTCCTGTTGATTGGTCAACCGATGGGTGTGAGCCGTTGGATCGCGATCGCAATCATGATTTGATCACCGCATCTCGACTCTTCATCTGATCGATCAACGATTAGTTCTGATCCTGATCCGATGATCAATGGTCAATTGATCTCAGCCCTTTATCTTGATCAAAGTGCGCCTACAAAGCGCCCATTGCGCCCTTCGCACATGCGCGTGCGCGAGGGTGATGCTACGCATACCCTCAAGCTCTCCACTTGTGGTGAGCCTAAGGAACTAAGCTTCAAGGAAGTCGTTTCCATATAAATGAACCTTCCTTTCTTGATTTTTCTGATGTGAGACTAAATGTCCCTGTAATTTTTTATTCACGCACATAAAGAGGTAATAGACTTTCAAGGTCCATTAGGATATTTAGGATCTATTTTGACCTATTACCCAATAGAAATCAGTATGATTTTAGGTTTTCCAGCGGATTAGCAAGGGCTCCGAAGGTTAAACAGGTTGCAGCAAGTTTTCATAATATGGGAACCAATTAGTCTTTGGTGCATAAATTGAGACAGGGATGCTACCAACAAGTAGTCATAGTTGGGACTTCAAGGAATGCAAAGTTGAAGACAATAATTACAGAAATTAAGAAAAATAACAGTTCAAAAGTGAAGTACTGGACTACACCATCTCATTTAGTTTATGTAAACCTTTTACAACAGTACAAATAATAATGACTTCAACTACCTTAAAAAATACTTAATGATATCAATATCAGTAATAAGATTTCAAGAACTCTTTTGACTAAAAGATAAAGGCTATCTCCGATCGTTATGTCAAAGTGAACTTTAATGGCTCTGTCTCCGATCGTATCGTTGGGTCCGATTTTGTTATTAGGGGTTCGGAGGGAGAGCTTCTTGCTGCCGGTGGCCATAGTTCCCTGGATTTATCGGTCCCGATGGCGGAGCTTCAGGCTGCTTGGGCTGGAATCAGTTATGCCGTTCGTTATTTGGCCTCGGACAGACTGATTATTGAGGGAGATTCTCTCACTGTTATTCGTTGGATTCGTCGGGATGGGGTCCTCATTCCACCAATCCCATCCTTCGTGCAATCTGGGATTCTCTCCGGACTACAACTGCGCCTCTGATTCGTCATGTTTATAGGGAAGCCAATGCGGCAGCTGATTGGGTTGCAAATCTCACAGCTCGCCATCCAGGCCCGTGGGAATGGCATAGGGGTGATCCTTGCCCCCTTATTTTGCAGCAAATTATGTATTCTGACTTGTCGGGCTTGACTCACGCCAGACTGGTATGATCGCCCGTTTGTAAAAAAAAAAAAAAAAAGACTATCTGATGTAGCTATAACTTACTCAGCTTCACAACTTATAAGATTATTAAATATAATTTCAAACTACTTCATATTAATGATTACTTGATTCTAGCAATAAGTTTTGCCACCGTGCTCAACTATCCCTTCAAATTTCAAAAGCTTCTAAAATTAAAATTGTATAGGCTGCAACCTTTTCTACTAAATTTTGCTTCCTTAACCCTTCTTGATCATCATCGTACTCGACATTACTGACATATTCAGCTTCTTATTATATCAATTGTATATATAAAACCACTTACTATATAACATTATTCAATATTTATTTTTTTAGTTTTACTTTGACATATTTATTTTCATAGCCATCTACTGTCAGAGGGTAATGATTAAGGTTTCTTCGACGTAGGCCTCGTACAAACCAAAATATATAAAATTTTTGCTACATTAATGATTATTTATATAACTAATTGAGATAGGATAAAAAAAGAAAACAAAAAAAAAAAAAAAAGGAAAAAAAAGCTATATATTAATGAATTATTATTTAGATGAGAATAAACTCAATGTATACCATATCATTTGTACTTCAATCAAGTTTTACCATATCATGCACTATTGTTAACAGTACACTGCTCCTCCTTTGGAACTTCCGATACCAACTCTCTTATGTTATTATTTACTTTCCCCTGGAATGCTAACCACCGCAAAGCCTGTCTTTGTCCTTTCTAGTGATATTATATTAACTTCAGATAGGTCTTAAGTATTTTAAATTTGCTTCGTTAGCCATAAAACCCAAATGCCTTCTGTCTTGGATGCCATACTCCCTTAAAATAAACCTATTTTATTTCTCTGCAAACAGTCCTTATCTCGTTATTCTTCTCTGAATGGCAATGTTGATGCATGTCTCTCAGAGAATCAAATCGCACTACGTGACAGAGGAGAACATTTGTTTGATCCTGACAAACTCTGCTTCAACTTCTCTTTCCCAATAAACTAATGACCCCGTTCCAAAACTAATGTTGGATGGGGAGGTGGAGGAGAATCTTAAGGGCTCCATTGGCAGCTTTCTGATGTTAATAAGTAGTCCAATGAGCTCAGATGGAAACAGAATACTTGGTGCCTTTATATTTCTTTAGCCGCTTTTGTAATTGGGCACCCTTGATTCTTGCAAGTGTTTGATTAAATTTGGAGGAAAATGCCAGAAGTCAGACGAAAACTTAACGAAGAAGAGGTTCCATGTTAAAACAATGAACGCCATCCATTTGTCATATAGGGGGGCTTTGTTGGGCCTTCATGGTACTTTGTCTTGTAATACTAAAGAAAGCTGTCCTTCATAAATTAGGCCTTAAACTTTCCTCCAAGAATGATCAGATCTCAAGACCCTAGATAATTGACAATGCCACCGACACAATTTAGGTGTTCTTCTTTAGGTTGGCTAGTAATGGGCTTGACCTCTTTCTTTTGGAGGAGTGTGTTTTAGGAAAGAGAAGAAGAAGAAGAGCTTTTAGTACGCAAAGTTAGTCACCAACTCACAATTGCACAAGGTTTATCTTATAAATAGACAAAATTTGTTGGCATAGAGATACGAAAGTGATTAAATAAAGGAGTTACTCTAGCTTTTTATTATTATTATTATTATTATGTTGTGGTTGTTGGATGTTATTTTTCAAAATTAACCGATTGAGACGTTCTTTTCTTCACTTGTTCAATTTTATCAAATAGTAAATTACAAGTGAATATACACTTTTTTATCTATAAGAATAGAAGATATAACTTTTTAGGTGATCAAAATTATGTTCACGAAATTTATACAATAATAAGAAGAAAAATAAATTATTATCATATAAACGTTATTTAAGTGGATCTTCACTTACATTCAGTTAGATCATGATTGAATTATGGTGATCCAATATCCAAATTATTGGTTATGATAAGACCTAGGTTACATGGTACTCTACATTGATTGCCTATGAGAAGAGTTCATAACATTATTTAGTTATTAATCGATCTAATGAAAGATTATGTTGGCTAATTTAAAACAAGATTGTATAAGTTTAGGACCTTGCAACTTATATGCACATGTCTGTCGCTTTTAAGTAAGCTCTCTTAATATAAATAAGTAAAGTGGGCTTTGGAATTAATTATAAACTAGCTATAAATCCATATCCAAAGTGCAAGATAGTGAGATAAAAATGTGTTGCATCTTTGATATCTATACTTTGATTCCCATGTAGGAGTTCATAAATAAGTAACACATACTCTGTGGAATATATATGGAATGATGCTTTGGGTACCTTGTGGAATAGCCCTAGGTCTTATCCATTAGGGGTATTAAAGCTCCAAATAAATTACCTACATGTGTGGTCCACAAAAAATCAAGTTGGGTGCTTATTCCCTATATACATAGCAGGACACATACACATGCAAGCACTCATTCAGTTTAAATTATAGATATCTGATTGCTTAGATACCAGTATACCACATTGATTAATTCAGGGATGAAACTAAATATATCATACAAGAGATGCATGCATGCAACAATTTATGATGCTGATTCTACTTACCAATTGTCAATTATTGGCCAATTAATTCTTAAGGCTCATGGAGAGAATCATAGTCTCTTTTCACATATATTTTCTGAATCCATGGTTGGGGAGGGGGGAGGGAAGGTTTAAGCAATTGATCATTTGTTCTTTCAACTTTGCGAGAAATCAAGACTGATTTGGGCAAGATCAAGATTGAGCCATTATGTTCCCTCTAGGATCCAACCAATACAACAAGCTTTTGATTGCTTACTTGCGAGCTCCATCAATTGTGCTATAAGCAAGAGCCAAACTTTTCTCTCCTACTCACTTTGATGGACCTAGAAGGTCTGAAATGAAGTATACTTCCAAAATAAACAATTTAACTTGAGATGGGTAGCTAAACAAGCAATATACCAAGTAGAGGAACTCCTTTCACACTCACTAAAAGTTATTGGTGGTCCTGAAATTTGGGTGACCGATCCTTCACATCAAGTTGTGAACTCTTCATTATAATTTGTCTCTTAGTCATCCTCCAATCAGTATACATCAAGGTTAACTTTGATGAGTTAGGACATCTAGAATCATCTAGTGTAGGAGCTGTTATTCAAGATCATAGTAACAAAGTGTTGTTATTTTAGTTGTCCCACTTCTTACTGGATCAATTCTATAGCAGAGTTAGCAGGGGCCTGATATGGATTGAGGGCGGTAGCATATAATTTTTAGCATTCAAATATAATTTTGAAAGGCAATTTGACAGCAGTAATTTCTTGGATCCAAAACAAAGCTAATTGTGAACACCCTTTCTCAAAGCTATATTACCGTTGCTACCTTTCATGATGAAGTTTATCTGCTTACATGCGTATAGAAAAGCAAGTAAGATCTTGAGTTGTTATAAATAACATTGAAATAAATCTTTTCATGCAAAACTGGAGAATACCACAGATTGGCTAGCTTATTTATCATTGAACTTGATTAGATATATATTCATGCTTTGTTTGGAATACGGTGATAAGGGGTAAAATTATCATCACGCCAATGCTCGTGCACATGATGAAAAGGTCGAGACCACTCTTGATTTTCGATTAGCCAACTGTCATATCTAAAAAACAATATAGCCGAACCATCCTCGGTAAGGCCGAACCATCCTCGAACCAAGCTTCTCAAACTGAATCATTCCGAACCATTCTCACCCTCGATGGGCCCGAACTATCCTCTTGTCTTGACTGGACCGAGATATTCATTATCCTCGACCAAATCTTTTGCTTCGGCCAAACCGAACTGTTCTTATACCTCGGCCAGACCGAGCCATTCAAATGCTTCGATGGAGCCGAGCTATTCTTGTGCCTCAGCTAGGTCGAGGGGCTCCGAGCCTCTACGGAACCAAGCGCGGAAGAATTCAAATTCGTGATAGTTCAACAAGATTCCAGCCGCATAGACCTCGACGATCTCGAGCGAAAAATTATGCAGATAATATCAGAAGTGGCCTAGGATCTATAAAATCACCGAATTCAAAGCATTAACCATCTTTCTAGCCATCGATTTTTAACTACTTAGATACTGATACTACCGGTTCATAACAAACTTGATTCGAATCTAAACGGTTTTGGACCTTTATGACGCATTCAAGGAATCAGGTGATCGTCTATAAATACTCTGGTCCTAAAGCTCTTCAGGTACGCTTGTACTGACACTCTGACTAAAAAACTCCATTAAAGCTTAGAGCTTTCGAAAGGCCAATTTTTGAAGGACTCTTCTGCGAGAGCCTTCTCCTTACATCTGCTTGCTGTGAATCTTTACTTGGACGTCGAGGGTCTTCCGCAGAGGGTCACCGCAGACACTCTCTGCGTGATGACTATCTTACAGGTTCTGCCTGAACGAAAGATCAGCATTTACATTCGAAGTCGAACTGTACCTGAGTTGAAGAGCGAATTTTTACAGCAACAAGCGGTTAGACTCCTCCCCTCAAATAACACGGAGCAGTTATTTATGATAAGCTGCTCATAAGGGATGAAACAAAATAGTCATTTAAACGAGGTATCAGACTCTTAAATGCATGGGTGAGAATGTCCAAATTTGAATAGGAAAAGCATGCAAAAGATACTGTGCTGGCATGTATTTAGTTCGATGCTGATAATGCACAAGATAGACACTTAATTAGGATCGTACACCAAGCCAATATTATTACAGATTGCTACATGAAAAACATTCACTAAATATACTGATCGATCATGCACTATGCCAGCATGTCGGCCACACCTAATTAATCAAAATTCCTCTCCAAACAGTAACATAATCTGTCTTCGTACTTCACCAAGGTGGCAACCTTGTAACCATCTACAACACCTGGGCCAAAGGCCATGCCCACCCCTTTTCTCCTACTCTTATAATTCGTTCCATTTTGGTGGCCCCCCTCCTCGCGACCGTCTTATATACCGAAGCTTCTCCCTTCCTTCCATTGTCCGTCCCTCTCCCTCTCTTTATTCGGGAGTCCCGTCACTGCCGGTGAGCAGAAAAAGAAGATGGCGAAGAGCGGGAAGGGGAAGCTGAGCAAGCTCAAATGCATGATAAAGCGGTGGCACCCGTCGAGCAGGATCGCGCGCTCCTCCGCCGCCGTGGGGAGCGGGGGGTCGGCCTCGTCGAGGTCGCAGGACGAGGACACGTGGCAGTCCGCGTCGTTCGCGTCGACGAGGTCCCGGCGGGGCTCCACCCGGTGTACGTCGGCAAGTCCCGCCGGCGGTACCTCGTCAGCTCCGACCTCGTTGACCACCCCCTCTTCCAGCTGCTCGTCGAGAAGTCCGGCGGCTCCGGCGCCACCATGGTGGGCTGCGAGGTGGTGCTCTTCGACCACCTCCTCTGGATGCTGGAGAACGCCGACCCCCAGCCCGAGTCCCTGGACGAGCTCTTCGAGTTCTACGCCTGCTGAGGCGGCGGATCAGCGGTACCGCGGAGTACCGGACTCGCCATTTCATTTGTGCGCGCCCTCAATGTAGTTTATTTTTCCCTTGGGGCAGGTGCTGTAAAATTTTCATATTTTCATCCCGAGACGGACGTGAAAGGAATAATGAATCCATGAGGCTGGTCCTCAGAGGACATGATGGAGCATTAATCTCATGATGATCTACTCTTCATTTATTAATATTTTAATAAGTATTTTATGTGGTTGGTATGATCTTTCTTTTTTCTGAATATTTGATGGAAATAATACCGTAAATTTAATTCGAACATTTGTGTCATATTTGATATGTACCCCAATAGGTGGATAGATCTGAGTGTTATATGACAATTTTTATTTGATCAGATGAGTGAAAAGAGTTTGATTTGACACTGCAAGCAAGTAAGCAAGCAAACGGAGGATGGGTATCAACCACATGTAACCTAAGGATTTGGAGACTCTGGTGGTCGAGCCCACTTGTCTTCCAATATCCTTGTCAACCAGCTATGATATAAGGTACAAGGTAGCAACATCCATTTTCGCACCTAATTAATGTCTCTTGGTGAGCAGATGTTATCATTAGCATGATCTATGTCCTAGCTAGTTGTTTGATTAGACATTTGTCATGTATTACTTACCTAGCTGAGAAAGATTAAATCATTATTTAGCTATGATACCAAACTTATGTTACGTCATTGCCTTTGTTGACGCTAGATCACCACCTTCGAGCGTCCGTGAACGTCGATTACCTCCTTCAGCGAGCTCCTCGCGCCTGCAAACAAGTCCCAGGGTCGGAGATTCCGGTAGGACCCTCCGACGCTCAAGTCAGTGCTCTGGCAACGACCGTGAGCTTGAGGAAGCTCGAAAGAGAGAGACTTAGAGAGAAGCTCTCTCTGTGAGTGTTTTACCTGGTCGGGGTCTCTCTTACCCTTGTTATAGATGCCTGGAGTCCGTCGGCTTGGGGCGTGATCACTTGTCAGAACATTAATTGATGGCAGCACAGTGGAGCTTACCTCCGTATGACGTGTCAAGCTGTAGGTCGTGTCCTGTCAGAGTAGGTGGTCGCAGGGTATGGCCGATCGTTACGGCGCTTGCCAAATATGTCCCCTACGTTACCTTTTTGGTTGTCTATGCGGACAATGATGGGTGATAAAGTTAGTCGTGTGGGTCCCAAGGTACAGCCGTTGGGGAGAAGATGATGTTGAGTTGAAGCCAATTGTCCCTCGTAGAGTGTTAAGTATGGAGTGCTTGCGTGGCCCTGCTCATGCCCTTGGATGAGCTTCAGAAAAGGCCGAGCGTGAATACTTGCATTGCACTATTCATGTACAAGGCTCTATTCACTTGCATAGCACTGTTAACGGCGAGGAAGCTTGCAGGACCGAGGCCAAACGAGAGTTGAGGCCGAGAGAGCAACGTGGCAGCCATAAATGCCTTTATATAGGAGAGAATAAGGCAATAAATACCTTGGAGCAATTGTATGCACGTTAGCCTTGGAGGTATCGGCCTTTGAGGTGTCGGCCTTGGAGGTGTCGGTCTTGGAGGTGTCGATCTTGAAGGTGTCGGCCTTGAGATGTCGGCCTTGGAGGTATCGGCCTCGGCCTTGGAGGTGTCGGTCTTGGAGATGTCGGCCTTGGAGGTATCGGCCTCGGCCTTGGAGGTATCGGCCTTGGAGGTGTCGGTCTTGGAGGTGTCGGCCATCGGGGTTCGATCTTGGAGGTGTCGGCCTTGGAGGTGTCGGCCATCGAGGTTCGGCCTCGGCCTTGAGGTGTCGGCCTCGGCCTTGAGGTGAGCAACGTGACAGCCATAAATGTTTCAATATGGCAGCCATAAATGCCTTTACTAAGGCAATAAATACCTTAGAGAAATTGGATGTGCGTGGCTTTATGAGGCCATAAACGCTACCGTGGCCGAAGGGCCCTTTGGAGGCCAAAGGGGGGCTCCGGCAGTTTCCTTCCTTCACGATTCTCTAATGGCGTTGGATCAGCCACATCATATGCCCCCTCGCCCCTGAGACGAAGCGGGCCTACCCCAGCAAGGCGAAAGGGGTGTCACCTCCTAGTGGCTGATCCTCACCCGACTTTGGGGTCTTTAACCTTTGACATGAAGTTTGGATGTGGGTCCCCGTCCACATGCCATTGAGGCAAAGAGCCAATGATGCTGCAACGATGCTCTGAGACAGAGGGAGCCGTTGCCGGAGGCAAAGATAAGCCGCTGAGGCTGTAATAAGGCCGTTAAGGCTAAAACAAGATGGCCGAAGCAGAAATAAAGCCATAGAGGCTGAAATAAAATTGCCTCTGTGTGTTTGGTATCGACGTTGAAGTCAGTTTTTGGCTTTTGGTGCCGAGCTGGTCTTGGACTTGAGTGTCGATAGTTCATCGCTCTGCCAGTGGTACCCGAGCTTATGGTGCCGGTGCTTGGGGCCGGCCAGTGGTACCCGGGCTTATGGTGCCGATGCTTGGGGCCGACCGAGGCCTTCCCTTCTGGACCCGGGCTTGTGGTGCCGGCGCATGGAGCCAACCGAGGCCTTCCTTGCTGGACCCGGGCTTAAGGTGCCGGCGCTTGGGGTCGATCGAGGTCTTCCCTGCTGGACCCGAGCTTATGGTGCCGGCGCTTGGGGCCGACCGAGGCCTTCCCTGCTGGACCCAGGCTTAAGGTGCCGGCGCTTGGGGTTGACCGAGGCCTTTCCTGCTGGACCCGGGCTTAAGGTGCCAGCGCTTAGGGTCGACCGAGGTCTTCCCTGCTGGACCCGGCTTATGGTGCCGGTGCTTGGGACCGACCGAGGCCTTCCCTGCTGGACCCGGGCTTAAGGTGCCGGCGCTTGGGTCGACCGAGGCCTTCCCTGCTGGACCCGGGCTTAAGGTGCCGGCGCTTGGGTCGACCGAGGTCTTCCCTGCTGGACCCGGGCTTAATGTGGCGGCGCTTGGGGTCGACCGAGATCTTCCCTGCATGGCATTTTTAAGTATTAATGAAAGAAAACTATCTTAAGTGTAATGTATTTAGCTCTTGTAGCACCCATGTTTTTCCTTTTGTGGATTTGAGCACTTCTGCCCGCTGGTGATCTGCCCCCCAGGGAGTCATGTTAGTTAGATTGGAAGTGTTGTTGCCCTTACTTGGGCCTTCCCTCGCATTGGAGGCCAGGACGAGATGCCTGTGGCCGGGAAGAAGATGGAAACCGGGACAAAGCTGGAGTCCGTTGAGGAAATCCTCAACAGTTGGCGGTCATTGAAGATGAATGGCTGGGAGAGTCCATCGAGGGCGTTGCTGAGAGTAAAAAGGTCGGCGGAGTTGCTGGGAGGGCTCTTTGCCTAGCTTTTTCTTTGAAGAGATTGATTGCCCTCCGTGCTGAAGCTTAAGAGCAGCTAAAACGAAATCCGTAAAAGGTCCTAGGCTTGGTTTGACTTTTGGGTGTAACAGAGAGAAGGAGAGGGAGAAAAGTTGAAGTCACCAGTCAAAGCCTTTTGTCCTCATCTTCCTCCTTGCATTAATTGCAACAACACCTCTCGGCTTGCCACCATCAGAAATTAAAATGCCCATAAATGCTTGAGGTGATGGATAATGTCTCAAGTCCATCCCTTTTGGAAATTATTTTGCTACCCATGTTGCAGTCCACCTCTGGCCGATGTTTGAGCCTTTGAGTGAGCTCTTCCATCCGCTGGTGTTGTTCATCCAGATGCTTCCTCATCTAAGTACCAGATGATTAAGGGGTGGAGTGGCTGCTTGAGCAGGAGGTAGGAGACTGCAGTCTCTTGAAAGCTTACGATGGTGGTGCTTAGATGGCGCATGATAGTGATAACTTCTCCCTGAAGAGATTTTCTGCAGATGAATCGTTGACTAACGGTGCAGCTATCACGAGCGATGTGAGAAGCTTGGGCTGCTGCTGAGTGGCCACCAAACGTTGCTTCTGCAGTTCATGAATTGCTGCATTCAAGTCTTGAACTTGTTGATTGAAGATGGCCAGCTGGTTAATTAGAGCAGCTGAGGTTGGTGGTAAAGGAGCAAAGAGGGTGGCCTTTTGCTGCCTAGTGCGATGTGGATGCCCCCAGTACGATTGGTGAGAACCTTCGGCATGCGCATCACCACCATAGCTATCTTAGAGGAGACAGAGACTTATAGCTCAAGGAGACAGAGCTTTCTTTCCTTCAGTGCGTCCCCCCTTCCTGGTGCGCCAATCTGTTGATACCATATCACCGCCTCCGAGCGTCCGATCGCCTCCTCCAGCGAGCTCCTCGCGCCTGCAAACAAGTCCCGAGGGCCGAAGATTCTGGTGGGGACCCTCCGATGCTCAAGTCAGTGCTCTGGGCAACGGTCATGAGCTTGAGGAAGCTCGAAAGAGAAAGATAGAGAGAGAGACTCAGAGAGGAGCTCTCTCTGTGAGTGTTTAGGAGTATTATGAGTGTTTTACTTGATCGGGGTCTCTTTTACCCTTGTTATAGATGCCTGGAGTCCGTCGGCTTGGGGCGTGATAACTTGTCAGAACATTAATTGATGACAGCACAGTGGAGCTTACCTCCGTATGGTCAAGTTGTAGGCCGTATCCTGTCAGAGTATGTGGTCGCAGGACATGGCCGATCGTTACGGCGCTTGCCAAACATGTCCCCTACGTTACCTTTTTGGTTGTCCTATGCGGACAGTGATGGGTGATAAAATTAGTCATGTGGGTCCCAAGGTACAGCCATTGGGGGAGAAGGATGATGTTGAGTTGAAGCCAATTGTCCATCGTAGAGTGTTGAGTATGGAGTGCTTGCGTGGCCTTGCTCATGCCCTTGGATGAGCTTCAGAAAAGGCCGAGGGTGAATACTTGCATTGCACTGTTCACGTACAAGGCTCTGTTCACTTGCATGGCACTGTTAATGGCGAGGGAGCCTGGCAGCTGCATGACCGAGGTGAGGGAGCTTGGCAGCTGCAGGACCGAGGCCAAGCGAGAGTTGAGGCCGAGAAGAGCAACGTGGCAGCCATAAATGCCTTTATATAGGGAGAGAATAGGGCAATAAATGCCTTGGAGCAATTGTATGCACGTTGGCCTTGGAGGTATCGGCCTTAGAGGTGTCGGCCTCGACCTTGGAGGTGTCGGCCTTGGAGGTGTCGGTCTTAGAGGTGTCGGCCTCGGCCTTGGAGGTGTCAGCCTTGGAGGTGTCGGCCATCGGGGTTCGGCCTTGGAGGTGTCGGCCTTAGATGTATCGGCCATCGGGGTTCGGCCTCGGCCTCGGCCTTGGAGGTGAGCAGCCATAAATGTTTCAATGTGGCAGCCATAAATGCCTTTAATAAGGCAATAAATACCTTAGAGCAATTGAGTGTGCGTGGCTTTATGAGGCCATAAACGCTACCGTGGCCGGAGGGCCCTTTGAAGGCCAAAGGGGGGCTCGGCAGTTTCCTTCCTTCACGATTCTCTAATGGCGTTGGATCAGCCACATCACCTTCGACATAATCAACCATAATCCATGCATGCTCCATTTCATTTTTTTAACTAACCATCTTTGCTGTAGAAGGATGCAATTTCTCATATACTCTTGGGGCTTCATGTTATTTGTACATGGATATAAGATAATTTTAATGGTTGTCTTTCAACCATGCATCAAATTTAATTTCATTGCTAATAATCAAAAAATTTTCTTTTCATAAATGTTTTCTCAAGCTCTATCACCACTTTTTTTGTTTAGCCTAATGCTGCTCTGGCCTAAAGCTAGAACCCTAAAGTACTTTTCAAGTTTGATGGAAAAAGTACTTTAATGTATAAGGTTCACAAGATCTTGTTGGTACTTTAAACAGTATCCACGAAAAATGATACTTCACCCAATATTATGCAGTCCTTATGAGGTGATTATATTTGTTTAATCTTAGTTTTCATGATCGTGCTAGGATTTGGTGGTGAAACCTCATGCATCAATGAAAATGATGATGAAGATGTTGAATCGGAAATGAAGGAAGTTATGAGCTCAGGAAAGAAAGATTATTTGTTCAGTTTGGTGCTCTTGCAAGGATATAAAAGGGAAGCGTAAGAAGTGCCAAGGGATATCCGACTAAAGCCCTTCAATGCTTAAGTCCTAATGGAGAGAATATAAAACAATGGGATGCTTAGAAGCTTACAGTAAATAAAGAAGAAAAAAAGAATCGAAGAAATACTTTGCCTTGAGTGCACTTTTCGCTTATAAGAGATGTCTGCATTTTATGGTAAGACAAAATAGCTAGATTAGGTTGTGCATGGTATAATAGAGCATCCTCAAGAACCTATAAGTCACATTCTCTAAAGAAGGTGGATAACCTCATTGATTTATGAGGGAGTAGGAGATGGTTAGCTTTGCTAGCTTGCCAGAGAGTGAAAGTAGTTGGACTCGCTAGCCTGCTAGAAAGTAACCATCTCCTTAATTTTCAGATGGTTTTACACCATTCTTAGTTCTTTGGTCATGTTTTCTCGATGCAATTGCAAGTGATGCTGATCGACATGGTATGAATTATCGCATGCTAGCTTGCTTAGTTGAATGCTCATAGGACTTGTCCTTATCATTGATGAAGGATTAGAGGAGGATGCACCGATCACATCCATAATATATTATTTATATAGACAAATAATATAACACAAATTAAGCTTTTCCATCAACTTCTGTACTAGAGATAAGGACAAGCAAGTAAGGATCAAAGAGATTGCTGACCTCAAAAATCCAAGAATTCTAGGATACTCTAATAAGTTTGTAAATGGATTGTTCTGTCTCATGGTTAGAGAGTATGACAGGCAGCCATATACTCCATTATTGTTTTGTTGAACATATCAACCTATTTGTTTCTCCTATATATATTTAGGATATATCTCTCAACTAGGCCAACAATTCATCCTGACACCTCTTCAAATTAAGATCTATAATTGTATGTATTATTTAGCGTGACATCAAGGTAGCCAGTGATCCATTTCGGCCGCAAAATTTTTGGCAAAACTGCATGAAAGGTGAAAATATGATTTTTAATTTATTTAAAATAAGCACTGCTATTCAAACAGGAATGTTTCACAACTTTGAGAAACAGAGCCTATCCATTTCATATAAAGTACCAGACTAACCTATAGATCTATCTATTCTTGTTGTAGTTCAGTGTTTGGCTGACCAGTACTCGAATATTTTTAATCCCAAAAAAAAAATATATCTTATTTGAGCATGTTCTTGATACAAGAGATGTGTCAATTCTAGAGTTTGAGCTTATAGACAATGACATTACCACCCATCTTCTTTAACCAAGTATTGGAAAAAAAAATCAGACATTTTTAAGTCATTTTGTGTGAGAGGCTGAGAGCAGAAGGTGAGATTAGTTGAACCATCACCATCTTGTTAGATGACTGCCCATCTTCGCTGGACTACTGTCCCCCTTTAAATCTGTCACCAATGCTGACCACATGAAGAGGACACACATAGAAGCATTATGAGAAAGAAATTAATCGGATAAGAACAATGCTGTATATTGCTTCCTATATATGGTGTACGTCAGAAGTTTTATTTCTCTATCTCTGCTGCTAGACGGCACTTTTAAATCATTAGGTGCATGTGGCTTTACTTAGGCTTCTCTTGCCCAGAGGCTTGGAGTTTATTGCCTAGCAAACAAGCTGCTCTTACCCAGTGGCTTGTGCTAGATTTTCTTCTGGTGTTGGGAGTATATTAATAACATGAGCTTAGTTACATGGTTTGATGGCTTTGGTACAAAAATAAGTGATGATTGTCCGAGAATATTTTGGCAAAATTTTGCAAGATATACTAATCCTTGAAGCTTAAGAATCTCCACTGTGAAACTACTCTCTACGTTAGGTCTAATGGTATACAATAATTAATATTTAGTGTTAATAAGTGCTAGTTTAATTGTTTGCTTGATGATGATCCTTTGGCGTTTGTGCACCCAAAGGGAAAAAGAAAAAGATGCCTTCGGTGGTTGTACTATAGATTTGGGATCCAATCCGTCTCTGCTGCCAAGGCTGGAATGATTTAAAAGCATGAGGAGACGTAGCCTGGGATAATGCTGGTTCACCATAGAATGACCATAAGATGATAGCAAGCGTTCTGGAAGACTGAGACTAAAATGCACAGCTGGTCTCATTTCATGCACCGCTGCATGCATACCATTCTGTGGTGTTTCGTGATTCACGCACAGAGAGAGAGAGAGAGAGAGAGAGAGAGAGAGAGAGAGAGCACATGGTTTGATGTTGGGCGTGGGGCTATGAGAAGCACATGCCATGTCTCATGGTTGCTTTTGGCTAGATGACAGTTTGTTTAACATTCTTTGATTTCTTGAAGGAGAGATGAGAGAGGGATACCATGAGATAACGGGTGGCCCTGGGGGGAATGGATTCTTGTTGGATATATATATATACAACCTGGTTGGCAGGAGGACAGAAAGAACAAGGAAGAGAAGCGAGTGATATTTTCTGGTCATTTAGTAGTTCTCTTATGGCCAGTTTAATTACCAATCATGAGTAATGGAACGAGAAAGAACTAGGAACTAAAATTAGATCATCTGTTTCACAGCATCCTATCAATCAGTAATACAAACAATAACACAGAAATCTCATGACAAAAAGTTAGGCATCCATAATGTAATATATTCTTTTTTTGGGAAATATTTTAGCTTTATTCATCAGCAACAGCCCATCTTCCAGGACCCACTTGAATGAATTAATAGTGGAATGTAGCAGAAACACAAATTGGAAGGATTGGCATTGTATGGAGTTTCTTTGGATTTATTATTATGGAATCAATGTTAGCTAATTCACTAGTTAGCTTATAGAGAGCATCCAATGGCTTTAGCTTTTAACTCAAAAAAAAAAAAGAGAGAGAGAAGAAAAAGTCATTTAAGCTTTCTAGGTGGGATAACATATTAACTAATGCTGTTAATCTTAAGCACAAGATTTATGATTAATTGACTATGTATTATGTTAACTATAATTAAGAATGGTTTTATCTAAGTTAATTATGAGCATAGTTTCATGAGACCTATTAGGAGAGGGAAAGTTAGGACAACTATAGAATTGTTTGAGTTTGGCATTTGCCTAGCCTGATCTCAAAACACAAAGAAAGTGTACATGGAATGATACCTAGCTTGGCTGCATGCCAACTAGTTACTGTTTGTGCGGCTCACTTTTTGCCAGCTCCTCTTTACCCGAAAGATCCATTAATCAAACCTAGGTACAACGTGCCATGTCGCTTCAAAATAAAAAACGATCATTTAACCCAGGCTATAAAAAAGAAAAAAAACTATTTTCCATTTCTTTATGGACTGTAAATAGCATTATCTAACAAGAAAAAGTCTTTGTACATTGCTCCCGATGTATGCCTGCATCAGGCATGATGATTCGCCTGTGCGAAGGCCTGCATCGAAAGCTCGCTCATGGGTCTCACATTGCTGATGCACGAGTTCACACGCGAGTGAATCATCGCGTTCAGTGCAGGCTGCACCAAGGTGGTGTATAAAGACTTTTCCTATCTGATGAACTCCTTGGAGACGACAAAGCATTAGTAGTTAGCCTATGCTAGTCTATGCCTATGCTAGTCTATGCAAGGGCTATTGGGAAAAGAAGAGTGAAAAAGATACATGAAGATCTCCATGGAAAGCCTTCTATGCTTAAGTCAGTCCAACCAAAAAAAAAAAAAAAGAAGCCTAAACTTTCTTTAATTGGTGTTTTAAAGCTTTGAAGTTTAGACTTAGAGTTGCAGGCACTTGGAAGAATCTTTTTGATTTAATCTACTCAATAACAAATGAGAAATAAGATTGAATTCCAAAAGGGATGGGTACCATTGGTTTCCATGTAGTGTTATTTTCTAATTATTCATCACATATTGCCATCAAGTTGGCTTGTCAACTCATACAACATGCATTACTTGCCCTCTACTTTTAGAATTGAGCTTATGTTCGCACTTAAGTCATGAAAATAGCTCGATTGGATTATGGCTAGATTATTTTAGGTTTCTTTTACTCAATATGGTGATTTATTCATATAAGATTTAGACTAGCTTGATCATGCTCAATGACGTTCATGAGTATTGCTTGGTTTGAGTCTAGCTGAACTCAATGTTATAGTGCACTACCACTGGACTAACCTATAGTTAGGTTCCACATGGCATTTATTATGGTTAGTACTACATTTATAAGATCTTGCAAAGTAGTAGAACACTTAATTTCTCATATTTCCAATTTATAATTTATATAAGCAAGTGGGGAGAGAGTTCATTTGCTTCATTCTCCTCGGTTCTCTTCAACTCGGCTTTCTTTCTATCTCATCGATGTCTAAGGGCTCCTTTATAATTTCACCAAGTTTTTCAAGTCGGAGCCTAAGAGTTTAAAGAAAGCTCTATTTTGCCAATCAAAGGTCATCTTGGGGAGTGATTTAAGATCACTAGAAATTTCAACTCTTATAGGTTGGACTTGTATGCCTGATGGAGCATGCTCTTAAGCTATATATACCAGTTAGTTTAGTAGGAAATAGGCTTAATTTGCACTGATTGGTTTTATAGTTGATTGAATTTATATCAATTGGCTCAAGGAGTGATGTAAGATCTCTCTTCTTGGAAAGTCACATCTCACATATTAGACTTATATGGATAATAAGTGTAATCTCAATAGTTAGCTTCGACTAGCTTAATTTCAATGATGCTTTCTTTAACCTTTGATCAACATATCTTTTGAGGAATTGAGCCAAAGAATGTTTCATCAGTTTTGGACTTGGTCTGATTTGTTTTGGTGGAGTTCATCAACGGTTGCTAATCAATGCCTCACATTGAACATCACCACTTCTCCATAAAACTTAGATCATATTAGTACTTTTATCAATTGATTCTAAATGACCATATCTTTTTTTTTTTTTCACAAACTTGAAGCTAATTTTGCTTATGTTGATACCAAGAGGTCTATTTCAAATTACTAGCCTTAACTCATTAGGTTATTTTTGAAGAAATTGATGTCTTTTAGTACAATCAAGGATAGTCTTTTGATCCATCATGGATGAAAACAATAACACCAACAATTAACCAGTTATCAAGCCATACTTCTAACCTAAGTTCCTCTTGGCTCACTTGTTTGAGTTGCTAATGGCCCTAGATTTAGTGGCCAAAGTATCTTCTCATGCAAGATCTACAATTTCATCCTTTGAAGTGCTGGTACCCCTCCATGTCATATGATTATGATTTTTGTAGAATTGCTAGTATTTATGCTAATCTCTCCTTACAAGATTAGACTTCAACTTCCCCAACTAGCAGATGTAATCCTCATTAATGCCAATCTATATTAGAATCCAACTCTAAAATAGGTTGAGTTGTTATTTAGCTCGGAGCTTTGGCAACCAGTGTAACTATCTATCATCTCTAGGAAAAATTTTTAGGTATTAGATTAGTCAACAAATATTATATATTTTTTATTAAATATAATAAATAAAAAATAATTATTTAATATCAAACACATGTTAAAGAAATGAAAAAAAAGTAATTTGGATTGGTTTGTGATGTGGCTGATCCAAGATCGTCAAAGTAACCGGTAAGCAAACGGTGAACTGACAGAACCCAACCTCGGCCTCACGGGATGGCCTCGGCTCCCGAGGTTCCCCTCGGCCTCAAGCGTCAGCCTTGGCCTCGAGCTTCAGTCTCAGCCTTGGCCCCGAGTTTCAGCCTCGGCCTCGAGCTTCAGCCTCGGCCTTGGCCTCGAGCGTCAGCCTCAGCCTTGGTCTGGCCACCGGAGATGGCAACCCACTGCCTCGAGCCATCTGACATGCCCATGTGGCCCACCAATCGCCTGCAGTGGCCACGTGACCCACCACTCGTCTGCAACAGTGTATGGCCATACCTCTTAACGGTGCACGCCAGACACAACCATATTGCTTGCCACCCACAGTGTCGCACTCGGTAGGTGGTAGGCGAGGAGGGACACCTCTGACAGACGGTTGTGACCCGTCGCTGTCATCCTTGCTTTTCGTCCATTAGTAGGCAAAGGCATCTCGAAGTCAGCAACCTTCTGGAAGCGGAAAAAGAGAGATCGTCGGACAGGTATAAAAGCCAACACATACAACGAGGGAAGGATCTTGAACTCTAGTTTTTTAGCTCATATCTGCTAGTTAACTCTTATCTGTTTCCGAGTCGCTGACTTGAGCGTCGCAGGGTCCCACCGGAATATCCGGTCTTCGGAGACTTTTCTTGTAGGAGCCCGGCGAGAAAGACCTTCATTTCCCCGATGTTCAAGGAAGGTGACTTGGCGTCAACAGTTTGAGTTTAAAAATCATATATAGAACCAACCTTGATTGATTCTAGGTTCTAGTTTGTAAAACTCGATCCATGCTCACACAGACTATGTGCAACCTATAGCCTCGAAAGAAATGGAAAAATCTCCATTGTACTTTTGTTTTGAATGGCATGAAGATAGAAATATGTGAAATTTTTTGGATTTCCTTTCACACATAGAGCGAGAGCGAGCGAGAGAGAGAGAGAGAGAGTTATACAATGATTCTTCCTTGTTCATTGTTTTATTACACGTACATACAGCAATGTTGATATCCTCTTACGTGGAAATTTAAGCATGCAGTCACAGCAATGGATGAAATTTATTGAATAAATTTAACAATAATCAATCGATTAATCTCATGTTTAAGTTTATCCAAAGATTTAGATTCTTCATCTACAAAAGGATCGGCACTACAGAAGACTTTAAATTCACTTTATGAAACAACCCAAAAAAACTTAAACGATGGAGTTACGTAAGCTACCTAGCTTTCCAAAATCTATATCAAAGGACTGGGCTATCATATTGATTCTGAGCATTCGATGCTTGTCCTTCGCGAGCATCCTCTCTTCAAAGCTCTTAGCGTCGAATGGATATAAATTCTACAAGTCCAAGTGGATGGTGAACCACCTGGACTCATCGCCTAGGCCTACACGCTCTGGAAAGTACCCCTTGGGGGCCAATGGAGCCAAAGCCCTGCCTTCTTGATGCCTGCCCCCTTGGATGCTGAAGTTTCTACTCAACTTGCTTCCCCTTGCTCCCATGATGAACCCTGAATCTTCTAGTTTAACCCTGAAGGGAATATATCAATTTGGTTATGTTGGTAGGTGGGTTGGATTGCTCTTTCTTTGGCTACGTACTGATTTTTTTTGGAGGTTGGACCCATGAGCTACCTGCTGTTCCGAGTAAATGCTTCATGCCATTGCAACGAGGGTAACTAGGAGTCCTTTGGTATTGTTGCCGCCGAGATCCGGGATCCGTCCTCCGACTCGGGCGTAGTCGATCTCTAGGAAGAGGGGTGCGGCGGACCTGTAAAAAAAAGCCCACACGCGGAGGGACGCTGGGGGTGATCCTCCGCGGGAGACCCTCCAATGCTCAAGTCAGTGGAGAAGAAATCGGCGATCAACCAGACAGTAGGAAGGTGGATCTCTCCGGGAGACCTCTCCGAGGGCGGCCAATCGGAGGCTTCAGAGGGCGGGAGCACCGACGAGCTGCCGGGAGAGAGGAGAGTAAGAGTGGAGGCGCAAGGCACGCAAGTGTGCGTACAGAGTCGCGTACCAGGGGGAATGTGTGAGACTGATATTTATAGACTGTCGTTTGGGTCTTGAACGCCTTCTGGAAGGTTCGAAGGTTGTTACGATACGGAGACGAACAGAATCAGGCCGTTGTGGGGCCGTTAGAATCCGCATCTTGTTTGTTCAGAGATTGACGGCTGGGAGAGCTCTTTGATGCCTCGAGATCTGGTTGAGTAGACCTGGGGCGGTTATGATAGGCTTTAGGCCACGTCCCGACATGATTCCCTATCTAGGATGCCGTTTCGATAGGCTTGGGGTCTCCCGCCTCAAGTTCTGCGGAGGTAAGTGTTAGGTTTCAGATTGCAAATGAAGCCGAGCTACGGAGGCCCGGAAGGAGCCGAGCCACGGAAGCCCGGAGGGGCCGAGCTATGGAAGCCCGGAGGGGGCCGAGATATGGAAGCCCGGAGGGGCCGAGCTATGGAAGCCCGGAGGGGGCCGAGCTATGGAAGCCCGGAGGGAGCCGAGCTACGGAAGCCCGGAGGGGCCGAGCTATGGAAGCCCGGAGGGAGCCGAGCTATGGAAGCTCGGATGGGATGAAGGGAGGAGGTTAGCCTTGACCGCCTCGCACGGATATTAACGTAATGATGATTTTACCCCTCACAGGTATTAAATGACTGAGGCTTCCATCAGTGGTTTCTCATGGAGATATAAATGTTGGCATGAATGTTGAGGGAGCAGCAAGATCAGGAAAGGAGCTTACGAGGTCATGCTAGGAGAATAAATAATGCAAACAGCTCAGTTATCTACTTTAATATAAAGAAAGAAAAGTATTACGCATCACTACATTAATTTCTATTTAATGTGTTTTTAATAACTAATTAATTTGAACAGCTGAACATAACTTTCTTCTAGTACATCTAGTTCACATAGAAAAATATCATTTATATTTGCTTTAGTAATCAGAAATATACAACACAATTGAAATATCTAGGTCAAAATGATTTCTCTATGCCAAAAAAAAAAAGGTCAGTTTAAATATCAGTATTTTAACCATCAATATCTGAAAAATTTAACACGAGCAGCTGATTTCATACAATGAGGGATTTATAAATCAGGTAGAACAAATCAAAACACATAAAAAAAATGCTGTGATTCCTTTTTTATATAAGTCGGGATATATATATATATATATAAAATAAAACAGAGTCCCAAGAAGAACCCACACGCTCTTCGCCTTCCGGTATGAGAAAATGCTGCCATGGCTCTTGCTTGTGATGTCTTTGTTTAAGATACATGTACTCATGCAATCAAGTTTCATGAATAATGAATTAATTATCTCCTAATCAAAGGATTTGTAGATGATATAGAATCCTTAAAATTGAAGAATAAACTAATCAAACAAGGTAAGAATGACATGTCTTCATCGAGCATCAGAAGTTTAGCAGAATCATTTGTGAAGAAATAAAGTGAAGGATACATGATTGAGGAAACAGGGAATGTGTGTCCCATTGGATCCCCTGCAGCCCGAAAATTGGAGGCAAGGAGTTCAAAAAGACTTAAACTCCATCTCCTTAAGCCAAGAGCATGAGTACATCAGATTCCACAAACTTCACCAATGCTAACTAAAAAAAAAAAAAAAAAAATCCTAACACTTTTGATTGCCAAACAACCACTTCGCAATTGGAAATGCCATTAGACCTTTAAATGCTGCAGCTGATAAAAATCAAGTTTGTGTATGATCATTGTTCAAGCTCTGTGGGGTTTCCCTCTGCAAAAGCCCAAGAGCAGAGAGATGAAGAGAATTATTAAGTAGGCCTATAGGAGATTGTGAAACCATAAAGAACTATATTGCTTGTTAAAATGTTCCAAGATTTATAGCTAATCAGAACAAATTAATAAACAATTAATGTATGAGCCATTAACAACTTGTCAGGGGAATCTGTTTGCAGTTCTTTAGATATCTGAAAGAATTTTTGCATAACATCAGAGAGTATTCAACAAAATCTGTAGAGACTCGAGCAATTTGTAAAGCATGGTGAAAACAAATTTAAAAGCGTTTCTGATAAATGAAAACAGTAATGAGTAACAAAAAGAAAGAAAGAAAGAAAGAATTTTCAGTTTTTGAAGAATTATTTTTTGTTCTCATGGTTATGAACCACTAGCTAGGAAAGAGGTAAATATCCAATTATGTTCTGGAACATCTTTTTAAACCGGACTATCTGCCAGATTCCGGTCACCTTCACACTCTCGTCACCCATGGCGACCAGAGTTGGAGTCAAAATTCCGGCCAACTTGGATCGTTAGATTCCAGTGATCTCTATGCACTCATAGTCTCGACTGAATTCAGCATTAATGTAAAAAGGTTGAGCATCTCATTGAACTGCCTACATACGATAAAAATTCAGTCATGGGAAGTCTCCGATAAACTTTTATAGCATGAGGCACAACATAGATTATTAGGAGACAAGATTGGATTGCAGGCAGAGTTAGCAATCAACATTTGGCAATAGTATGTACGCAATGAAAAGTTTTTAAAAGAGTGTTCAATAGAGCAGTTTGATTACCGAAACAACAAAAGGAGGAAGAAAAATATATCAACGGAGGATTGTTCAGTTTTTAAAACAAATCCATAAATAAGGTTATGGAATCTCTCAAACGATTAAAATACACCTGGAAACTCTGGAGCTTTAATTTAAGATGTTGATTGTTTAGAGAATTTCAGAATAATAACATCAGATTTTAGATTTGAATTAGTCCCCTAATAGATTCAACAGACCGTGATGCATCATATGAAGTAGGAAGCGAGGTTTAATCATGTATTAACCTAATGATGTCGAATTCCAATTGCTCATCTTTTGTCTCATTGTATTAAAAAAGAATGAGAGCATCAGATCATACCAGCCAACGGTAAAATTTATTAAAACAATAGAATACTCCATCTAATAGCAGAACGAATCAGTTGGGTGGATCTAAAGTCACATTAAAAAAAAAAAAGGCTAAGCTACACTATTGATCCTCAAATTAGAAGACTATGTCACTTTAGTCTTGAACTTCAGAAAATTATAAAAGTGATCTGAACTTTCTTTTTGTTTCACTCTCATCCCTACCGTTAAAAAGAAAAGACGCCTTTTGATTTTATCCTATATGGCAGTACACGTGGCATCCAAAGTAGCAGAATCAAATCTAAAACCCATAATTAATTCGTTAGCCTATTAACCTAATAACCAATAGTCAAAAAAAAAAGCCTCCTCTTTTCCTTCCCGCAGCCCCTTCCTGCCTTCCGCCGTGGCTCCCTCCGTGTGCTGCCACGTATGATAAAATCAATTGGCATCTCCTCTTTTTTATGGTAGGGATCAAAATGAAATAAAAAGAAAAGTTCAGGATCACTTTGCTACTCTTTAAAGTTCACGGACCAAAGTGATACAGCCTCCTAAGTTCGAGAATTAATACTATAGTTTAGTCAAAAAAAAAAAAAGCCAAGATTTTTCTTGGTGATGTTTGTCAAATTGTACTTGAACATCTAAAGATGAGCATAATAATTTTAGCTAATTCTATCACAAAGTAACTCAAACTTTTGAAGATGCATTGATATTTTTCAATCAGACATTAAGAATTATGCAAACAAAGTGACAATATGATCATTAACAAGAGCCCCTTTGTTGAATGTGATACAAAAGAATATGAAGACACTAACCCATATTCTCCTATACTGAACAAGTCAAGTTCAGAAATCTTTTTTTTTTTTTTTTCTACCGATCAAACTCCATGTTCCCAGGATCACATGTTATGGTCATAGGTCTCCTACTTCCTTCCTCTTTAGTTAATTTTGTAATGCCTATAATTGGTGGGCAGCAAGCAAATAAATATGCAAAAGTTTATTTCAACCTTATAACCCTTTGTTTTAGCAGCGTTCTTCTCTATTTCAGTGATGAACAAGGAGAGTGTGTAACCCATTGTGAAGAGAAGAACCAACAATTTCTTGGTATCAGAGAAAGGTTCTATTCATGGCTTAAGAAGGGAGGTTAACTGAAGTTCCTTTACAATGGTAGAAGGTGGTTTGAGGTTGCAGCTTGAGAGTTCATTGCAAGGATAGTTGTGCCCAATAGTTATTTGAAAAATTTCTGAAAGAGTCGGATATGGCAACAACTAATGATAATGGTCTAAACCTTTCTCAATCTTTGATTTCCATTTTTAATGGTGAATGCTATGAGTTTTGGAAGATTAAAATAAAGACCTTTTTTTCTATATCAAGATTTATGGGACCTTGTTGAGAATGATTATGTAGAACCAAATGATGGAGGGACTACTCTCTCTATCCAATAAAGAAATAAATTGAAGGAGACCCAAAAGAAAGATCAAAAGCATGCTTGCGTTGCAACAAGCAGTTCATGAGTCTATATTTCCTTGATAGCAGCAACTACCAAATCCAAGGAAGTATAAGCCATTCTAAAAATGAATATGGAGGACTAGATAAGGTAATCCCAATAAACTTTAAAGTCTTCATTAAAATTTGAAAGTCTTTTATAAACAATTCTGAGTTTGTAAAAGAGTTTTCTTTAAAGTTATAGTTATTGTCAATCAAATTCGATCTCTACTAGGATATTTATCTAATCAAGAGTTGTCAAGAAGGTTTTGAGGAGTTTGCCACAAAAGTTTGACCATATTGTTGCAACTATACAAGAGTTTAAAAATTTAAATGCATATTCTTAATGAGCTAATGGATTCTATGCAAGTACATGAGCAGAGACTTAATGGTCATAGAAAAAATCATTAAACAAGCTTTTCAACCGGTAAACCTAATGCAAATCAAGATGGCTTCCATAGCAAACAAGTGGCCGCACCATGGCCCTTCGCCCAGTGGGTATGGACATCCTGAGACCATTCCCTCTAGCTTCGGTCAACGTAAATTCCTATTGGTAGCGTCGACCATTTCACCAAGTGGATTGAGGCCGAAGCACTCGCCAAGATCACCAAGGGCAAAGTGAAAACCTTCTTTTGGAAGTCTGTAGTGTGCTGGTTCGGATTGCTGCACACCCTTGTCACTGACAATGGCCGACAGTTTGACAACACTGCCTTTCGGGAGTTCTGCACCGGGCTGGGTATTCATCAACGGTTCACCTCTGTGGGGCACTCTCAGACCAATGGCGCAGCCAAGGTGACCAATCGCATTATTCTCCAAGGACTTAGGGCATGGCTAGATGACTGTAAAGGACGATGGGTAGAAGAGCTCCCCAGTGTACTGTGGGCCTACCACACAACGCCACGAACACCCACCGGAGAAACTCCTTTCAGCCTGGTTTTCGGATCCGAAGCCGTCATTCCTGTGGAGATAGGTGTCCCAAGCCCCCGGACAGAGTTATACAGCGAAGAGGACAACCCCAGTCAACTACGGGCCAACCTCGACTTAGTGGAAGAATTGCGAGACCAAGCGCGGCTCCGCATGGCGGCCTTCTGTCAGCAAGCAGCAGATGCTATAATGCCCGGGTACGGTCTAAGACATTCCATCCCGGAGATCTAGTCCTGCGACGAGCTAAAATATCGAAGCCGACGGAAGGAGGCAAGCTAGCACCAAAATGGGAAGGACCCTATCGTGTCATGGAGGTGCTTCATCACGAGCATACAAAGTTAAGGGGCTAGACGGGAAACCTCTCTCCCGTACTTGGAACGTAGATAACCTACGTCGGTATTATCAGTAATTTGCTAACTCCTTAGCTTGAATCTGCTTGCTAGAGTGCTATTCAAAATATTCTCATTACTATGTTTTCGAATGATCTTACTTCTCACTCTAAGCCCGGCTCCGCGTCGGCACTAAAAGCCCGGCTCCGCGCTCAAAGCCTGGCCCCACGTCGACACTCTAAGCCGGCTCCGCGTCAGCACTCTAAGCCCGGCTCCGCGTCGGCACTAAAAGCTCGGCTCCGCATTGGCACCTAAGACCGGCTCCGCGTTGGCACTCTAAGCCCGGCTCCGCGTCGGCACTTAAAGCTCGGCTCCGCATCGGCACTAAAAGCCTGGCTCTGCATCGGCACTTTAAGCCCGGCTCCGCGTCGGCACCCTAAGACCGGCTCCGCATCGGCACTAAAAGCCCAGCTCCGCATCGGCACTAAAAGCCCGACTCCGCATCGGCACTCTAAGCCCAGCTCCGCGTCGGCACTAAAAGCCCGGCTCCGCATCGGCACTCTAAACCCGGCTCCGCATCGGCACTAAAAGCTCGGCTCCGCGTCGGCACTCTAAGCCCAGCTCCGCGTTGGCACCTTAAGCCCAGCTCCGCGTCGGCACTTTAAGCCCGGCTCCACATCGGAACTCTAGGCCCAGCTTCGCGTCGGCACTCTACTCAACCTCGCGTTGGTATTTAGTGACTCTACGTCGGCACGAGTGTGGCCCTATACTAGCGCTTGTTCAACCTTCGTGTCAACAACTAAGACTGATCCACATAAGCTCTCTAATTGATTTTCTAACCATGTCCCTGGACAAAGAATCGTATTGTAGTTCTTTAGCATAGGTTTTTGGTTTGCTTCAACTCATACACTAGAAGACTCGACTATGATCCAAGACATAAGCGTTACGGGTCAAGGGATTCATTAATAGCCAAAGTTTACAAAATCGCCGATTTAAATCGGACTTGATGCAATACAATGAAAGTAAAATAAACTAGGGATCACTCGGATCTAAGTTGTCATCCTCGGGGACTTCGTCTGGCTCCAACCCCTCAATCCCTTCGAGGCCGTAGAGCTTTTAGATTTTCTCCTTGCAGTCCTGGAAGCCGCCTTCGTATGCAAATGCCGTCGACTCGCCAATTCCTTGCTAAAGGCACTAGACTTCCTGAAGTCCTCTACGGCCTCAGTGGCTCGCTTCTCCACCTCAGAGGCTTTCTGCTCGGCCTCCGCGATCTTCTTCTCGGCCTCGGTGGTCTTCTTTTCGGCTTCGGTCACCGCCACCTTCAGGTCTGCAATCTTGGCATCAGACTGGCGGGCGATCTCCTTCGCGTTCTCATCTCTCTCCTCGGCCACACCTATTTCAATGGTGGCGGAGTGTAATCGGTTCTTCAACATGTACACTTCCGACTCCACCACCTCCAATTTCTCCTCTGCCATTTTTTGTTTCTCTTTGGCCACCTGAGCATTATCCAACTCATTGGCCGCCTGACGCTGAGCAACTTCCAGCGCCTCTTCTGCCTTCTCTGCTCTTAGCCAGATGGCTTGAGCTTCGGCCTTTAGCGCCCGAGAAGTCTCTGCTTGGGTATCCTCTAGGGCCATCTCCGCCCTCTCTGCCTTAGCCCGGAGTGCTTGCATTTCTCTGTCGATTGATCGATAGCGGCTTCGGCCTGGGCCCAGAGGCCCCTCATGGCAGTCATAGAATTCAACGCCTGGGCAGAATGTCTAGGTTAGACAAAAAAAAATCGAGAATAGAACAATGCTTACCCAGAGATGTGCCACAGATGCCTCTCGAAAGAATGTGGCCTTCTCTTGATGTCGGAGAAATCCCTGCAGCTCAGGCATGGATGCCTGGTCAAGTGTCCGCTCAGCCCAACGACTGTAGCGCGTCAAAATCGATTGAAAAGAAGGATCGACGCTATTCCCCTCCACTGACTTGATGGCTGCGGGTGAGGACTCCGCCTCCGATCCTGCTCCCCCAGCACCTCTGCTGGTGGAGGCGCCTCGGTTGTTGCCCCTTTAGGAGGTAGGGCAGCTTTGGAGTCGGCTTTGTAGTTGAATGGGCCGGCTACTTCGACAGCTTCGGGTGGGGGTGACGGTGCTTTAACACCTCGCTCCGGAGAGGAATCGAGTAGAATAACAGAAGGGAGAGCCGGCTGGTGAGGGCAAATCCCTTTCTCCCACCTCGCTCCACCCTAATTCCTCGCCGGCTTCGGCCCTTACCGCTTCACTCCTTACGGCCTCGTCGGCTTGGGCTCCTGCCGCCTCGTGCTTGCGCAAAGGCTCCACGGCCTCGGCCCTTCCAGCCTCGGCCCTCCTGGCGATCTTGGCAATGGCCCTCCTGGCAATCTTGGCAATGGCCCTCCTCTCGGCAGGGGCCCCATTCCCCTTGACTTTCCTCTTCCTTGTAACAGCTTGTCTTATCTCACAAAGTGATGGTGCCATTCCTATATCAAGAAATAGGAAGAGTGTTAAAAAAAAGAGAAAAAAAAAGCAAAAAAAAGGGGGGGGGGGGGGGGGGGCGAGTAATCAACCGCTCACCACTGGATGGAGTAATGCCAGCGAGACGGAGGTTTTCTTCATCCAGGAGCTAATTGCATCAGGGGATATCAGCAGTCAGAAGCTTCTCAAATACCATTCGACCCTCGGGAGTATGGAAGAGTCCCTATTGGCGTTAGTATTTGGTGTTCTCAGCTCCCGCTCACCCCCTCGACATCGCAAAAAAGAACTTATCTTTCCATCCTTTGATGGAAGTGGGGAGATACAATTTGAGAATCCTAGTGGGTCTAGGGGTAAAGGACCACCAACCCGCCTGTTTGCGGAGGGTATAGAAACTACGGAATAAGGAGATGCTGGCCTCTATGCCTTGAAGGTGGCAAAGTACCATAAAGCCAACAATGGTTCGATGAATTAGGGACTAATTGGGAGGGCATCAAAGAGTATCTATCCAGGAGGTTGAGGATGAAAGGATGGATGGGTAACCGAAGTCCGACCTTAAAGAAAGCCCCGTACAAGGCAACCCTCCCAGAACGGGAAGAAGTTACCCTGTCATCGGGAGTGGGGTAGGACAGATGCATATTGGGAGGAAAAATTGTACTTGGCTTCGAGGTTCACTATGTCTTGAGCAGACATGGTGGAGGCAGTCCATTCGGGGGACTCCTTGACAGCGTTAGAGGGACCGACGACGGTCGGACGGCGCCAGGGTGGGGCCATCCAATGGCCGGATGGTTCCCAGCTACGGGATGACCGTCGTTCGCTGCCGTTCTAAGGAAACGTGGTCGGAAGATGAAGTGGCCCACTGAGTCGGTGGGGAAGCAGAAGGTTGGGAAGGAACAGGGGAACGATCCCCAAAATCAGAAATAGAGCAAGAAGGTGAAGAATCCATGGGAACTAACGTGAAAAGCTCGAACCGGGATTGAAGGAGAAAGAGCACGGGGGGAACGGAAACAGGAGATGAATGGCGCTTGCGGATTCAAGGTAGAAAGTTGTAACGCAAGAAAAGGTGAAGATTGGAGGATAAGGATGATCTTTTCCTTTTATAATACCATTTCAAATCATCCCACGGTTGTCCGATTGGCCATGTGTCCGCTTTCTACTGAAAACGCTTCGGCAGCCACTCGGCGCGTGAAACACAAAAACACCACCAATAAAGAGGTGGCGGTGATATTACCGCAATGATGACGCTCACCTTTTTACAACTCCTTTCTCGAGAAAAATCTTCCCCAATCCCAACAGCCTGAACGGACGAAATAATGGCACGAAGATCAGCCACCTGGTGGATATTAACACCCCTTTCGCTGGCAATTGTACGCCCACCCATCTCAGCGGTGGGGGGGCATCTGATATGGCTGATCACCTCTCTGGGCGGCATCATAACGCCCTGTGCAATTCCCGAATCAAATGATGTGATAACTCATTTTTGGGACGTCGGCACTCTCGCCTCGGCCCCTTCGGGCCCCGCTCCGACCTCCGGCTCCAGCCTTCAGCTTCGGCCTCTAGCTCTGGCCCCGGCCTCCAGCTTCGGCCCTGCCCTCTGGCTCTGGCTCCAGCCTCCAGCTTCGGCTTCTGGCTCCGGCCCGGCCTCCAGCTTCGGCCTCTGGCTCTGGCTTCGGCCTCCAACTTCGGCCTCTGGCTTCGGCCTTGGTTCCAACTCAGGCCTCCGGCTCTAGCCTCCAACTTCGGCCTTTGGCTCTGGCTCTGGTCTCCAGCTCCGGCCTCCAGCTTCGGCCTCTGGTTCCAGCTCCGACCTCCGGCTCCGGCCTTCAGCTTCGGCCTCTGGCTCAGCCCTGGCCTCCAACTTCGGCTATGGCCTCTGACTCCGGCTCCGGCCTCCAGCTCCGGCATTCGGCTTCGGCTTCGGCTTTGTGTGCTTTCCTTGCATATTAAGCCAACCTCGGATATCGGACCCTGGGATTCGAGGCATCCACTACTGCATATCTCGCTCGCCGAAATCACGGGCAAATGCTAACACGCCCCGCAGTTGCCGACATACAAGGCGTCCATTCAGCAATGGCTCACCCATCTGCCGTTCGCGGAGCTCATCCTAACAAGAAAGATTCGACGGTTCCAACGGAACGAGGTAAAAGGAACCCCCAGACAGGTATAAAAGGAAGACCCCGAGCTCAGGGCGGGGGATCCTCTTCTTCTCTAAAAAAGACACTCACACAACACATTCCTGTTCTACAAGCTCACTGACTTGAGCGTTGGAGGGTCCTCTCCGGAATTACCGGCCCAGGACTTCTTGCAGTTTTTGGAGGAAGAAGGCAACCTTTCCACCTCTCGGAGGCCCCCGGAGATTTCAGCACACCCGGCGCTCATCACAAGTGACTTGGCAGCATCAATAAAATTAATATAAACAGTGGCATCCGGATTGAAGTTATATTTTCAGAGGAAGAGATGACAGCTCTCTTTAATGGAGTGGAAAGCAAAACATGTTTTATTTAAATTCATGCGCTATTATTAAGCCTGAAGTATGATTTTGTTTTGTATTTTACTTCCAACTATGAACAAAGAGCAGATATATGTGGCTTTGTATTTTTATTTGTGTATTTTTGTGTATGTGCACTTTAAAATTATGACAGCATTGAAGTGTATTTGAGCTCATTTTTAGTTAATTACTCTGGTGATCAAGTGCTGAGCCATTGATCAAATTAGAAGTTGAAATTAGATATGGTGGTTGAAATTAGAAGTTGAGCCACTGATCAAATCAGGTGCCTTGAGAGAAAATAATGAGAATTGTCTTCAAGCTTGTAGGAGCTTCCTGAAAATTTGCTTTCAGGGTCCATGGTTAACAACGCATTTTTAGGGCATGTGGCCATCAATAGCCTATCAACGTCCGTCACATTCCTTGGACCAACATCTCTCTCTCTCTCTCTCTCTCTCTCTCTCTCTCTCTTTGATAACAACAGGTGCCACTAGCAACTTAGGAAGATAGTCCCTCTAGCATCTGCCTCCAGATAGGACCAAAGCTCTGATGGGAAATATGTTTTATCCAAAGCAACCTTTGATTGAAAGAGGAGATAAGATCAGCTAAATAATCAGCAACTTGATTTGCTTCTTAAAAAACATATCCATGAATGACTCTTAGCATCGACTGAAGGAAGGGTTTAAAGCACCGTAGAAGAGGTTGCATATGCCATGACCTTTTATTCAGCCAAAAGATTACAGAGGTTGAATCACGTTTAAGAATAAAGGAAGAGTCCGAAAAGGCATTCATTGCCATCATTAGCCCATGCCATGCTACATATAAACTCAGTAGAAGGTTTTGTGGATGTTGACAAGGGAATAGCGCGCGGCAGCAAGTGGTTTTTCCAAATAATTCTGAACAACAAAACATGTTCCTACTAAGTTTGAATGTAGAGATCCATCAAAGTTGTTCTTGAGAACTGGTTGAGGGGGCTGCCAAGGGACAAGGCTTGGGGATTGAGTTTCCAGAAATCTGAAATTTTGAGAATAACAGATGTCAGTGTCAGGAGATAAATTGCATGATTGGGAAATTTTGGGTGGAGTAAAGCATGCACAGTTCAAGAATGTGTTTGTTATTGTGAAAAAAGGGAGAGGAATTAAAACTTCTCTAAGGGTCCCAACAAGCTAATATATGAACTTGGAAGCTTCTGTACTTAAAACAGTTCTGTACTTAAAACAGTAGAAGGCAATCAATGCTATCATATTGGATCTTGTTCACATTTTGAGCTACCTCAAATGGAATGGATTTTCTGTTCTTGAAAAAAAAATACTGTGGGAATATGATCAAGAATTTAATAAATTAATCCTAAGCCTCTTTTAGAATAGTAGAATGTTAAATAGCTAAAGCTAGTTTGCAATTGAGCAGATTGTTGTACAATGAATTACTAATTAAACTCAATTGAACTTGTTCTGAGTTGGATCCACATATAACAATGAGATGACATTGTCCTGAATAGAACTTCATAATTATTAATTACTTGAAAATTCATCCCTGATGAACAGTGGAGCCCGAATATGCATATAGTGATTATTTTTGAGAACCTTTCCGCAGAGGTTATAACAGAATATATCAATCGTTGTGCTATAATTTATGATGTTGTTTTCTTTTAAAAATTTTGTATGCATCTTGAGATCCATAAAACTAGTGCCAAGACCCATATTGACATGATATAGAGTATCTATTATTTTCTCGTTCTTAAATATAATACTATTTGATGCTGAGCGACATACGTTAATACCATATGGTACAGGATGATTCAGCTTGATGCAGATCGGTTTAATTTATACTGAATTGAATCTCAATACTTTAATTGTATGGTCAATATGGATTAGTACGACAAACCTTGATGCACCTATTTATGCTATTTCCCAATGTTACAAGTGCATCATATTTGCTTCATCCTTATAGATATTTAAGGAATGTTTAATTAAAAAAAAAAATTTAGAAGAAATGTTTATTTTACAATTGAATGATAGGTTGTTTTGCATTTTGGCATTTGGTTGAAAGAATTTAAGTATGGAAAATTAATGGAGGAAATAATATGTATCTAATGCACATTGAACTTCATGGTAATCTGGATCCTATCACATAGATCGAATTGCCTTCTCACATTTTTAAGTGCTTATACAATAGATAAGAGTAAAATGGTTAAGTGAAGAGAGTAAGAACAAGTTTATTCCATGATTTAAGTGGAGTAATAAGTATGGTACATCATTTCAACAGAACAGACATATACTGTATGAGCTCTTAACCCTGATATACAGCCATTTTTGGCCTGCACCGCTGCACATTAGGTTTCTATATGGGCGGACGAGGAGGGACACTCGAGGGATGTCCACCAATCCATAAATCCTATCAATATTTTGATGTAGCTTGCTGATATTACTTGCAAGCCCCATAAAAATTACATAGTCTTCATCTCAAAATAATTCGTCATGAATACTTACCAAGTTCTAAAATTGGTCTGTGATAGTGAAACCTAGCTATCAAAGCTTCTTTAGTTTTCTTGGTCTTAGCATGACAATTTGGTCATTGTTCTATATGGCGGGTCCATCCAACCTTTCTTCTTGCTCCAGCTATCCATTGAGATATAATTTTCTCTGAAACATTGAATCCAGGGCCCAAAAAAAGTTAGCGAAGGCTCCTGGACCAAAACCAATATTTCTTAGAAAAAGTCTTGGTACACCGTCCTGATGCAATATGGCCTGCATTAGGTATAGTGATTTGTCCGTATGCAAACTCATGCGTCAGCAATGCAGGACTCATGGATGGGTCATTCAGTATGGGCCCATGCATAGGCGAATCACCGCGCCTGGTGCGGGCCATATTGCACCAGAGGCGGTGTACAAAGACTTTTCCTATTTCTTATCAAAATGTTTAAAAATCATAGCATTTTGTTATAAAAGACTCTGATGGTCTTTAGGGTGATTAAAGAACTAGGGCTTGGTTTAGACAAATTATCAATGGCAGATTAAATTCTAAAGACTGAGTGTAAATTACCATGCATGATGGCCATTGATATTGTCATGCATAAAAATTTGGGCTTAATTCTTAATGGCTTTAGTATCTTTTCATTTGATAGCATGTCCTAGAACTATTTACCTAAGAGGCTTGGCATTTTTGTATGGCACATCGAAGCATCCTTATGAGCAACCAAGTTGATCTATTTATGTTAACTTGGTCATTTCTATGGTAAAGCAAATAGGCCTTGTCCATGAATGAATCATGGAATCATGGATCCCTTTTGCCCAAATTAGCTCTAGCACAGTTCATGTTTGGCTCTCATATCAACAAGCATCTTGGAAGAATGCAAGTAATCTAGCATAATATATTGACACCCCTTACCTACCTACTTGGTTTGTGGTCTTAGGGTTGGCACTTAGGTAGGTTCGCCCAGGTATAAGCAATGAGATCATGCTTAGAATCTCGCATTGCCTTTAATTTTAATCACTCAAAGAAAGGGCCAACTAAATGTGTGCACTCTTTATATGGAATTTTACATACCATCTCAGCATCATGCATAGAAAATAACTGATTATTTTTCCATAACACCATTAATTGGTATTTTTAGATCCTAAACAATCCACTTTGGGGGGGTCTCATTGTCCTCACAGCATAAGAAGAAGCCTAGTGTCATTCTATACTCCCAGACTCTCTCTCTTTTCTCCTATTTTTATCTAACTTCAAATAAGCACCTATAATGTACATTTAATAATAAAATGATTTTTTTTAAAAAAAAGAAGATGAATAAACTTTTTTAGAGAAAAATTGGCTAGGATAGAGAGAGAAATTTGGAGTATTAAAAAGATCCTATTCAATATAGGATTAAATAGGATCCGGAGACAAAAAAAAATATTCAAATCGATTATTTGAGCATTTTTAGTTTCAAGATTATCAATATTGATTTATATAATAAATTTTTATTTGTGAATCAAACAATAATCCATTTGTAAGCAAATTTGATAAATCTAAATACCTTTAATACTCATTTTAATATTATACATATATGCATATAAACAAGTATAGTTATTTAGTAAATAGAAGGTGATTTAGTACTTATGAAATGAGATAGTGAGAAAACTATATTTATATTTGCTATTAGATAATATTAATGCATGTCCCCATGCATTAGTTGAATGAAAGAATCAATTATCATGCTATAACTATGATTCCAACATTTTTTTATTGTATAAGCAATGCTATTTATTCTAAAGTGACTCGATGAAGTTTTGTTTCTTAATAGTTGATAATCATTTTTTATGGCGAAGCCTTTAAATTTTCAACATTTTTTATATTCTTTTTCTACTGAAATATTGAAGGAAATCAAATGAAGGTAATATTGTACTCACAAGTAATTATTTAGTGATATAAAATATATTAATTATTATATTTTATGATGTTATTGTTATAGAATTGAAAGTCCTCTAAGGCTATCTTGAACTTGGAAGTTTCTACTTAAAACAACAGAAGACAATCAATGCTAGCATATTGGATCTGGTTCACATCTTGAGCTTTTGAGCTACGTCAAATGGACGGATATTCTGCTCTTGAAAAAAAAAATACTGCATGATCAAGAATTTTAATAATTTTATCCTAAGCCTCTCCATAGCTAGAGCTAGTTGGCAATGAGCAGGTTGTTGTACAACAAATAACTAATTTAATTCAACTTTAGTTAAACTTTTTCTAAGTTCTGAGTTGGATCCGCATATAACAATGAGATGATCATCCATTGTCCTGAATAGATCTTGATAAATATTAATTACTTGAAAAATTCATCCCCTTCATGTCTATGCTGATAGTGATTTTTGGAAACTTTTTCGCCTAATTCTCTAACATGTTGGTGGTTGTAACAGAATATGATGTTACTTTTCCTGTAAAAATTTATATGCATCTTGAAATAAAATAAAAAAAACTAGTACCAAGACCCATATTGATATATTGCTGGTTCAATATAATATAGGTTAATGTGGTAAATATGCATCCTGTATGAATATAGAGTATCTATGTTTTTTGCTCTTAATTATAATAGTATTTGATGCTGAGCTACATAGGTCAATACCAGATGGTACAAGATGATGCAGATTGGTTTAATTCAGATTGAATTGAACCTTGATACTTTAATGTATGTCAGTACGAATTAGTGTACAGACCTTGATGCACCTATTTATGTTATCTTCCAATGTATTTGCTCCATCCTTATAGATATTTAAGGAATGTTTAATTACAAAAAAAGAAGAGAGAAGAAATGTCCCTTTTACAATTGAATGATAGGTTATTTTGCATTTTGGCATTTGGTTGAAAGAATTAAGTATGGAAAATAAACGGAGGAAATAATACGTATCTAATGGATGTTGAAATCTGGATTATATCACATAGACCGAATTGCCTTCTCACAATTTTTAAGTACCTATGCAATAGATAAGAGTAAGATGGTAAGTGAAGAGAGTAGGAACAAGTTTATTTCATGATATAAGTGGAGTAATAAGTATAGTACATCATTTCAGCAGAACAGACCTATATTATATGAGCTCTTTACCCTGATCTGCAGACATTTTAGGCCTGCACGTTAGGTTTCTATATCATAAATTCTATCAATATTTTGATGTAGTTGTTGATATTACTTGCAAGTCCCATAAAAATTAGGTAGTCTTCATCTCAAAACAATTCATCATGGATACTTACCAAGTTCTAAAATTGGTCTGTGATAGTGAAACTTAGCTATCAAAGCTTCTTTAGTTCTCTTGATCTTAGTTTGACAATTTGTTCATTGTTCTATATGGCTGGTCCATCCAACCTTTATTCTTGCTCTAGCTATCAACTGAGACATAATTTTCTCTGAAACATTGAATCCGGAGTCTGGCTGCACGGCCCAAAAAAAGTTAGTGAAGGCTCCTGTACCAAAATCAATATTTCATATCAAAATGTTTAGAAATCATAGCATTTCGTTGTAGAAGACTCTGATGGTCTTTAGGGTGATTAAAGAACTAGGGCTTGGTTTAGACAAATTATCAACGGCAGATTAAATTCTAAAGACTGAGCGTAAATTACCATGCATGATAGCCATTGATATTGTCATGCATAAAATTTGTCCTAGAACTATTTACCTAAGAGGCTTGGTATTTTTGTATGGCACATCGAAGCATCCTTATGAGCAACCAAGTTGATATATTCATGCTAACTTGATCATTTCTATCATCAAGCAGATAGGCCTTGTCCATGAATGAATCATGGAATCATAGATCCCTTTTGCCCAACTTGGCTCTAGTATAGTTCATGTTTGGTTCTCAAATCAACAAACATCTTGGAATGCAAGTAATCTAGCACAATTTATCAACACTCCTTACCTACCTACTTGGTTTGTGGTCTTAGGGTTGGCACTTAGGTAGCTTTGCCCAGGTATAAGCAATGAGGTCATGCTTAGAATCTTGCATTGCCTTTTTAATCACTCAAAGAAAGGGCCAACTAAATGTGTGCACTTCTCATATAGATACAATCTTAGTATCTGCACAGAAAATAACTGTTTATTTTTTTATAACACCATTAATTGATATTTTTAGATCCTAAATAATTCACTTTGAGAGGGTCTCATTGTCTTCACGGCATAAGAAGAAGCCTAGTGTCATTCAATACTCACACTCTCTTTTCTTTTCTCATATTCTTATCTAACATCAAATAAGCACTTATAATGTACATTTAATAATAAAATGATTTTTTAAAAAAAAAAGAAGATGAATAAACTTTTTTGAGAAAAGTTGGCTAGGATAGAGAGAGAAATTTGGAGTATTAAAAAGAACCTATTTAATGTAGGATTAAATAGGATCCGGAGAAAAGAAAATTCAAACCTGTTATTTGAACATTTTTAGTTTCAACATTATCAATATTGATTTTTATATAGTAAATTTTATTTGTGAATCAAACCATAATCCATTTGTATGAAAATTTGATAAATCTAAATACCTTTAATACTTATTTTAATATTATACATATATGCATATAGACAAGTATACTTATTAGTAAATAGAAGGTGATTTAGTACTTATAATAGTGAGAAAACTATATTTTAAATAAGGTGATTTAGTACTTATGAAATGAGATAGTGAGAAAACTATATTTTATATTTGCTATTAGATAATATTAATGCATATTCCATGCATTAGTTGAATGAAAGAATCAATTCTTATGCTATAATTACGATCCCAAAATTTTTTACTGCATAAGCAATGCTATTTATTCTAAAGTGACTTGATGAAATTCTGCTTCTTAATCGTTGATAACCATTTTTGAAGGCTTTAAACTTCAAAATTTTTTATATTCTTTTGATTACTGAAATATTAGAGAAAATTGAACAAAGATAATGTACTCATAAGTAATTATTTAGTGATATGATATAAATATATTAATTATTGTATTTAATGATGTTATTGTTATAGAATTGTTGATCTCAACCTTATGCCAACGAATATAAAATTATAAAATTAAAGTAAATAGATTATGATTTTATTTCATTATGATATTTTATTTTTCTACTCTATCTATTTCTTTATATACATCTCTTTTAGTTTGCTTAATATTAGTATTAGATTTTTAGATATACATGGGCATAAGATAAATTGATAAGCATGATTTTTTTAATAATAACTAATAAAATTCATGATTGATTTAGCAATATATTTTTTTTGATTTTCCAAAGACCATTTTAAATAACCATAAAAAGAATATTGGTAAAGATGTCTATAATGATAGCCAATTTTTAATGATCTTAGGTGCTTTAAATATAAGCGTTGTTTGTAAATAAAAGTATTTAAATATTTTACATAACATAGATAATTATCTACTATTTTATTATATCATAAATTTATTTTTATATTTTTTTTTTTAACATAATATTTGATGTTTAGTGCATGATGTTGTTGAATAAAATCAATGTATTTTATTGGATTTCTTAGAGGATAATTTGTGCTCTATTTGTTAAATTATTAGGCTATGAATGCTCATATTAATTGACTCAATATAGGTTGAGATCATTCGATTCAATTCTAATATTAGTGAAACATGTTTGATTTAAAGTTTGTTCATTCCACCAGTCGCAAGAGTGATGTATTATGGTTATTTGGAGTTTCTCTGCTCCACTAAACCGGTTACAAGAGAGGAATATTATGGTTTAAGTTATAAATAATTAAATATCATTTTACACATTATATATATATATATATATATATATATATATATATATAATAAACTAAACAATGGTAAATATGGAACAATACTATGAATTATAAATAATTTCATTACATGTTACTTTATATATTTGGAAACAAAATCAAAATTCATGTATTTATTTAAGATCATTTTGTCGCGATCTAATTAGGGACAGTTTTCAAACTTAAAATAGTATCATCAAGTTGTATATTAATTAGTTGTTATTATTTGAAAATGTAATTTTTTTTAATATAATAAGATACGCATATTTAATTCATCCTATAATTAAATAAATAAATTTTATTGATGAATAGGATATTATTGTTGGTGATAGAAGCAAAAAGGGATTTGAGGAGTCATGCACACTTTAAAAGTTTAACTATCAAATATTGCTGATGCTTGTTGAATCCAAGAAAAATAAGATTTAAATAAAAAATATGTTATCATTTAAATATTTTTCAGTTTTATTCTTCTCATAATATTTGACATAACTCGACAAGAAATTATACTTAAATGTACTAATAACAAAATATATATAAAACATATATTAGTTGAGCTTCAAATTTAATGTCAATTATTATTTAATGGTAATTCAAATTATCTAAAATCTAAGTACTCATGTTAATATTATATTCATACATAAATATATACATATACATGCATATAGTCATTTAATAACTAAGAGGTGGTTTAATAGCTATAAAATGAGATAATGAAAAATAATATTTTATATTTACCATTAGAAATAAAGTCGATATGTCTCCTCATGTATTAATCGAATCAAAGAATCAATTCTCACATTATAAACATGATTCCACATTTTTTAAAGTGATTTTGATAAAGTTTTATTTTTCAATCATATCTTCTTTTTACAAGAGTCTAAACTTTCAACATTTTTAATATTATTTTATTTATTGAAATACTAAAGCAAATCAAATAAAGGTAAAAAAATCAATATTTATCAATAATTTTATTTACTTACATATAATTATTTAGTGATATAAAATATATTAATCATTATATTTTACTATGTTATTTGCAATGAATTTCTTTGGAAGAATCTCAATTTGATGCCAACAAATACCAAGTTAAAGTAAATAGATTATGATATTTTATTTTATCTCTTTTGTTTATCATTATATTTTATTTTTATTTGACATATTTCTACCTATGTACATTTTACTTGGTAATAAATTTTTAGATATGTGTGGGCATAAATTAATTGATAAGTATTTTTTTATTTTTATATCCTTTGATAAAATTCATGCTAACCTTAATAATACATATTAATTTTTATTTTGAAAAGAATATTAAAAGTGACAATGAAAAGAATATTTTTAATGGTGTCTTTAATTATGACTAAGTTTGTTTAATAACTTTTTTTTATAACAAATTTCTTAATAATTTTACTTGCTTTTTAAATCTAAGGGTTACTTGCAAACAAAAATATATTTGATCTTTTACTTAATATAGATAATCAACTTATTATATCATATATTCATTTTTAATTATTTTTATTAACATAATATTCAACTTTTTAGTGCGTAATATTGTTGAATAAAATCAATATATTTTATTGGCTTTATATTGTCTAGACTTGTTCTTATTGAATTTTACAGGGTATAATCCATACTCTATTTGATAAATTATTTGAATGATGAAAATTGATGAAGCTTATGCAATAATGGTGTGATGGCTGCCAAAATTTTGTGGCACTCTTTCATGAGTTATGTATGGAAAACAGCAGCATTGATATATAAATTAATAGATTGTTAGTTGATTATATAAATTTTTTAATAAAATAAAAAAGTATGTTCCAAGAACATTTTTAATGGTGTATATGAATGTTAATAAGTTTCTTTACTAAATAATTTTTTAATAATGATAGCAAATTTTTTAACGATGTTAGTTGCTTTAAACAAGGGTTACTTGTAAATAGAAATATTTAAATCTGATAATCACCTACTTAGTTTATCATGTCATAGATTCACTTTAATTTTTTTATTTGAAATCATATTTGATATTTTTAATATATAATATTGTTGAATAAAGTTAAAATATTTATTAAAGATGCGATTCTTATTGAATTTGTTGAAGTATAATCCGTAATACTAAGAAAATTAATCTTTCCTTCATTTATTTTGTTTTTTTCAATTTATATTGTTACTGATACTCCTTCAACTTCCACATGATGGTCTCAGGGTCATATATTTCTGGATAAAGGAACGAATTGAAAAAGAGAAATCTCAGATGTCGACTTGTCTATATATAAGGTGGGGATCAATTGGGTTCACTTCGTGCAGCTAATGGAAAAGAATAAAGTTGAAGTTATTGTGGGAGGATGTGAGCCCCTGTGTCTTCTGCGGCGCCACCCACATGCATTACGTGGGCGGCGCCCGTCGGTCAAGGAAGAGGGGCGCATTGGCACCCCTCTTCACGCGAGCAGCAGGGGAGGGCTGGCCCTCCCCTTGCCTCTTTAAATAGGGAGGAAGAGGGGAGCCTCTTCCTCCATCTTTCGCTAGCAATCCGAAGGTTTCTCCCCCCCATTTCTTCCACGAATTTTTTGGTAACAGTGAGGCAGGGAGCGGGTGAACGGGAGAAAATTCTTTCGTTACCGTGCCCGGCCGCTCGAGGCGGCCGGAGGAGTGGGGAGGGGAGGTGGCCGGCCGCTCGAGGCGGCCGGAGGAGGCATTGGAGGGCCGCCGGGCGGCCCTCCCTTCTTTTGGAGCCAAGCCGCTCCGCGGCTTGGTTCGGGCCCGGCGGAGTGCCCGCCGGCTCGCCGGGCCCGGGCTGCTGTCGCAACCTCCACCGGCGCCAGGGCAGCGTCCGGTGGAGGTCCGGCCGGCCGTGGTGGCCGCCGTGCCACCGGCAGGGTAGAAGCCGCGGCGGGCAACGGAAGAGAGAGAGAAATAGAGGAAGAGAGAGAGGGGGAGGAGCTCGGCCACGGCGGCGGCCGGCTCCGGGCCGGTCGGCGGTGGCCGGGCCCCTCCGGGAAGTGGCCGGCGGCGGCCCTGGCCGCCGGCACAATCCTTCCCTGTTTCGATCGAAACAGGGGAAGCGGGTGAAAGGGGGAGCGGGCCGGTTCGGGCCGTTCCCCCCATTTTGGGCCCTATTGGGCCGTTTCGCGAGTAATTTTGGGCCGCGATTTGAATACTGTATTGGGTCAAAAATGGAAAAATAAAAGTATGCCCCGGATCAGTGTTGATTCTAGTTTCTGGGGTATTTTTATTTTCCCATTTGGGCTTATGTAGTGGGAGATATTCAAGCCCCAAGTTGGCCCCGGGATTAAAATTGGGTAGAGCTAAAAGCTATTTTGATATGCTACTTTTGGGGACTAAAAATTGGAAATTGATGCTGTAGGTACCCAGGTGCTTAAATAGCCGAATTACATCTTTGGATTAGCGCCAGAGGTAAGTAAGTCATTTATCATAATTTTATAAATTATTAAAATATGAAAATTATGTATTTAAATGTTATATTATTATATATTGCATTATTTGAAAAATAAGAAATGGATTGGTATTATTATTTGTAAATGAGCCTTTGCTATGATTAGTTTATTATTTATTATATTTTATAAATAATTGGGTATCTATGTGGACAACTGATCAATTGGCATGACTTTGAAATTGTTAAAGGTTTTATAAATATACATGTGTATGAGACATGTTTTTATGAAAAGTATATGGATTGCATTTTTGCAACAATACATGCTATTTAGCAAATGATACTTTGTGTATATGATGATATGTCCACTATGGTCCGCTATGATATGGTATGATGTGATATGTTGCATGACTCACTTGGCACCGGGACCCAACTCCATAGGGGGGTATATGGAGCACACACACCCAGGAGGTGTGCTGTGACAGGATATGGCAATATTATGCCACATGGCACCGGGACCCATCTCCATAGGGGGTATATGGAGAACACACTCTTGGGGTGTGTTGTAGCCGGATATGGCAGGATGTGAGTGCATGACACTGGTTCCAGGACCCTGACTCCTAGGGGATATTTAGGGAGGATACACCCGAGGGGGGTGTTGCACCCGAGAGGGGTGTTATGTGTACATAGTGTGTGGCCGTGGGACATTGGTATAAAAATATATTTTTTACATGCTATTTACAGTGGTTTTATCCTGAATTGTATATTCTTGATATACTATATATGGCAATTGCTTCCAAAATTTATTTTGAGCATATGATGCATGTTTTGATAACATGGTAAATGTATCTGAAATATGGGAGCTTGGCAGATATTTATTGTGGAAAAATTTAGTTTATAAAAGCATGAAGTGATTAAATTACATTATAGTTGGCTTACTTATTGAGTGTGAGCTCATTTAAATCTCACAATGTTTTTCAGAGCCACAGAACTGAAGATGGGGATATGGGGTAGTTGAAGCAGCTATCAGAGTGACTTAGATCCAGTACTTTGTTGTAACCCCATTGAGTTATGTATTTTGGCATGTAGTCTAAAACGTATGATTATGGTTTGTATTAAGAACCATTTAAATTGGACGAATTTAATTATTACCCCTTCTTGTATTAAATGTTATATTTCGGGACGCCTTGCATGCCCGGCATGCGGCGGGTTGCCACCTCTAGATCCAATATAGGGTCTGGGGCGTGACAGCTTATGTGGTATCAGAGCCTAGGTTTACCTTAGGGACAAACACCAGATGACACTAGGCAGAACATTAGGATTACATTGGGAGGGTGATAACTTTATTAAAATTTCAAGTAATATATTTTGGAAGCCTGAATTTTGTGGTTTACAAGGTTATTGACTGGGACCTAACTCTGGCAGGAGTTAAGGATGCCACGTCGCACTAGGAGTCTGCGGCCTATTGGGAACTCCCAGGCTGGTGACTCGGGCCAGCAGGGAGGCCAGCAAGCTTCCGGAGGCTCTGGTTCCGTTAATTTAGCTAACAATGATCAACCGCAATTTCAAGCCCAGTTGCTTCAGACTCTGGCGGGAATGTCGCAGGCTATGCAAGCCATGCACAACAGATTCAGCAAATCCAGCCTGCTCGGCCTGCCTCTCCCGCTCCGCAGCCTGCTCAGTCGGCTCCATCCCAGCCCTGGCGGGGAGGGGGCCGGAGCTTTGCTGAGTTCAAGAGCTTGGCCCCTGCTCCCTTTTGTGGATCTACTAACCCTGCCGATGCTGAAAAATGGATGAGGGAGATGGAGAAAGCCTTTGCAGCTCATGGTAGCCAAGAGGAGGAGCGAATCAGATTCGCTACCTACCTCCTTCAGGGGAGGCATATGATTGGTGGCTACTTGTGGAGCACGAATGGATGGACGGACTGTTTCCTGGGGAGAGTTTAAGGAAGTCTTCTATGACAAATACTTCCCCAATAGTGTGCAGAGGCAGATGCAGTCGGAGTTTGTCAAACTGGAGCAGGAAATCTCTCTGTGGCGCAGTATGAAGCCGAGTTTACTCGGTTGGCTCGGTTTGCTCCAGACATAGCCGCCACTGAGAGAGCCAAGATTATCAAGTTCACCGAGGGACTGAGGCCTAGACTGATGCAAGCAGTCAATGCCTTTGAACTCTCCACATTCAGTGCTGTGGTGAACAAGGCCCTGGTGATTGAGAGAGATATGGGTGTGGTCCATAAGCAGTGGGAGCAGCAGCAGAGGAAGAAGAAGGGGTCTCCTTCTGGCCAGTCTTCAGGACAGGCCAAGAAGAAAGGTCCTTATCAAGCCCCCTCAGGACCGAAGAGTACGGAAACTCGTTGCCCTCGATGCGGAAACTCCCACCCAGGCAAGTGGTGCCGCGGGCGGCTGGTGCCTGCTTCATATGTGGGCAGGTGGGTCACAAGATGGCCACTTGTCCCCTTCGGAGGGATCAGCAGCCTCCTGCGGATCAGGGCAGAGGCCAGCAGCAGCCTAGGACCCAGGGAAGGGTCTTTACTCTCACACAACAGGATGCTGCCGCTTCCAACTCCGTTGTGACAGGTATGCCTGTTACTTAAGTACTCGTTTAAGATTACTTCATTCATATGCAATGGGATGCATTGATCATGAATGATAAAAGTATTGTTAAACCTCATGACATCTAAGATAAACTAAATTTTGTGACCAGGTATAATTAAAGTAGGCAATGCTTATGCTCAATTCTTAGTAGATCCGGGTGCCACGCATTCATTTGTATCTGGCACATATCTCGCTAAGGATGAATCTTTGACACCCGTTCCCTAGAGCAGGAGTTGTGCATTGCTCTCCCAAATGGTGATGTTATGAGGGTAGACTCAGTATGCAGATCTGCCTGATTAACATGGGGGATAGGAGATTGAAGGCCGATCTAATCGTCCTCCCACTAAAATCATTCGATGTTATCCTTGGGATGGACTGGTTGGCCTCCTATCATGCTTCAGTAGACTGTTTCAGGAAGATGGTGATCTTCAAAATTCCTAATCAACCTGAATTCAGTTTTACTGGAAGTCAGGAGCATCTGGCCTCGGTGTTCGTGTCAGCACTACAGGCCGCGAAGTATTTGAAGAAGGGTAGCCAAGGGTTTCTTGCTATGGTCAAAGATCTTCAGCAGGATGAGGTCAAGTTGGAGGATATTCCAGTGGCTCGGGAATTTCCTGATGTATTCCCAGATGATTTGACCGAATTACCCCCAGATCGGGAGGTTGAGTTCACTATTGATTTGGCCCCTGGCACTGGACCTATATCCAAGGCCCCATATCGTATGGCCCCAGCTGAGCTAAAAGAGTTGAAGAGCCAATTGCAGGAGCTCCTTGACCGGGGATTCATCAGACCTAGTGTATCTCCTTGGGGTGCTCCAGTATTATTTGTCAAAAAGAAAGATGGAAGTCTTCGGCTCTGCATTGATTATCGAGAAATCAATAGGGTAACAGTGCGGAACAAGTATCCTCTGCCAAGGATTGATGATCTATTTGATCAACTCCAAGGAGCTCGGGTATTCTCGAAGATTGATCTTCGGTCAGGATACCATCAACTCAAGGTCAAGGCTGGGGATGTGCTTAAGACAGCATTCAGGACTAGGTATGGCCACTACGAGTTCTTGGTGATGCCGTTTGGGTTGACTAATGCCCCAGCAGCATTCATGGACTTGATGAACAGAATCTTTAAGCCATACTTGGACCAGTTTGTGGTGGTGTTCATTGATGACATCCTGGTGTATTCTAAAAGCCAGGAGGAGCATGTGGACCACCTGAAGATTGTTCTGCAAACTCTTCGGGAGAAAAAGCTTTATGCCAAGTTGCAGAAGTGTGACTTCTGGTTGAGCCAAGTATCATTCTTGGGTCATATAATATCTAAAGATGGCATATCTGTGGATCCAAAGAAGATTGAGGCAGTTGTTAACTGGTGTAGGCCTTCCAATGTGTCTGAAATAAGAAGTTTCGTGGGGCTGGCTGGATATTATCGCAGATTTGTGGAAGGCTTCTCTCGCATTGCTCTACCCCTGACTCGCTTGACCCAAAAACAAGCGAAGTTTGATTGGACTGAGGAGTGTGAGAGAAGTTTTCAGGAGCTGAAGCAACGCCTAGTATCAGCCCCCGTCCTTACCCTTCCGTCAGGATCTGGAGGATTCACCCTATTCACGGATGCTTCTCGGAAGGGATTGGGATGTGTTCTGATGCAAAATGAGAAGGTGATAGCCTATGCCTCCGGCAGTTAAAGCCATACGAGCAAAACTATCCTACCCATGACCTGGAGTTGGCCGCCGTGATTTTTGCCTTGAAGATTTGGCGGCATTATCTGTATGGAGAGACATGTGATGTGTATACAGACCACAAAAGTCTGAAATACATCTTCACTCAGAAGGAGTTAAATTTGAGACAGAGGAGGTGGATGGAGCTACTAAAAGATTATGACCTGAACCTGCACTATCATCCAGGGAAGGCCAATGTGGTAGCTGATGCTTTGAGTAGGAAGTCCTCCTCGGAGTTAGCTTCTATGATCACTTCTCAACCTCACATCTGGAGGGACCTTGAGAAGTTGGAGGTTGGATTGCGAGTACAGCGGTCCGATGGACTTGTGGCAGCACTTGTACTCCAACCCACTTAATAGACAGGATCAAGTCCTCCCAGAAAGAAGACTTGGACCTGCAAAAGATTAAAGAAGCTGTGAAGTCAGGGGTTCAAAATGAATTTGCTATAATGGAGGATGGATCCCTGAGATTTGATGGCAGGCTCTGTGTGCCAAATGCGGTGGAACTAAGAGCAGAAATTCTGAGGGAGGCCCACTACTCTCCCTATACAGTGCACCCAGGAGGCACCAAGATGTACAGAGACCTAAAAGAAAATTTTTGGTGGAAGGGAATGAAAAGAGAGATTGCTCAGTATGTGGCCAAATGTTTAATATGTCAGCAAGTGAAGGCTGAACATCAAAGGCCTGCGGGACCTCTTCAATCTCTGATGATTCCACAGTGGAAATGGGAAAAGATCACTATGGACTTCGTGACTGGTCTGCCTAAGACCCCTAGAACAATGATGCGGTGTGGGTCATTGTAGACAGATTGACGAAGTCAGCCCATTTCCTGCCATTCAGAGTTGGGATTTCCAGTGAGAGATTAGCCACATGTATATTGAACAAATTGTGAGGCTTCATGGTGTCCCCGTATCTATTGTATCAGATCGGGATACTAGGTTTGTGTCCCAATTTTGGAAGAGTCTTCATAGGGCTCTGGGGACCAAATTGAACTTCAGCACAGCCTTTCATCCTCAGACAGATGGGCAGTCTGAGAGGACCATACAGACCCTGGAGGACATGTTGCGAGCCTGTGTGATGGACTTGGGTGGTGCTTGGGACAACCACTTATCTTTAGTGGAATTTGCTTATAATAATAGTTACCAAGCCAGTATCCAGATGGCTCCATTTGAGGCCTTGTATGGTAGAAAATGCAGATCCCCCTTATGTTGGGATGATGTGGGAGAGAGAAGATTGTTGGGCCCTGAACTGATTCGGCAGACAGTAGAGAAGGTACAGTTGATTAAGGAACGACTCCGCACAGCTCAGAGCCGACAGAAGAGCTATGCAGATGTGAGAAGAAGGGAGCTAGAATTTCAGGTTGGAGACCATGTCTTTCTGAAGATATCACCAACCAAAAATGTGATGAGATTTGGGATTAAAGGTAAATTGAGTCCACGATACATTGGGCCATTTGAGATTCTGAGTAAAGTAGGGGAGGTGGCTTATAGCCTGGCATTACCTCCGGTGCTCTCTGGGGTACACAATGTATTTCATGTATCTATGTTGAGAAAGTACATTTCTGACCCCAGCCATGTGATACAGTTTGAGCCCATGCAGTTAAGGAATGATCTGACATATGAAGAGCATCCTGTGCGTATTGTGGACCGCAAGGACCAAGTCTTAAGACGGCGTAGCATTCCCTATGTCAAGGTTCAGTGGAGTAACCATTCTGAGAGGGAGGCTACTTGGGAGCTGGAGGAGGAAGTGAAAAAGAAATATCCATACCTATTTGTATCTTAGTTTATGTAAATGAAAAGATAATAATTCTTATGATCAAAGCTTTGGATTCTAAATGTTATATGTTGTGCATCAATTTCGAGGCCGAAATTTTTATAAGGAGGGGAGAATGTGAGCCCCTGTGTCTTCTGCGGCCACCCCATGCATTACGTGGGCGCGCCCGTCGGTCAAGGAAGAGGGGCGCATTGGCACCCCTCTTCACGCGAGCAGCAGGGAGGGCTGGCCCTCCCCTTGCCTCTTTAAATAGGGAGGAAGAGGGGAGCCTCTTCCTCCATCTCGCATCAATCCGAAGGTTTTCCCCCCCATTTCTTCCACGATTTTTTGGAGTGAGGCAGAGAGCGGGTGAACGGGAGGAATTCTCCGTTACCGTGCCCGGCCGCTCGAGGCGGCCGGAGGAGCGGGGAGGGGAGGTGGCCGGCCGCTCGAGGCGGCCGGAGGAGGCATTGGAGGGCCGCCGGGCGGCCCTCCCTTCTTTTGGAGCCAAGCCGCTCCGCGGCTTGGTTCGGGCCCGGCGGAGTGCCCGCCGGCTCGCCGGGCCCGGGCTGCTGTCGGCGGCCTCCACCGGCGCCGGGGCAGCGTCCGGTGGAGGTCCGGCCGGCCGTGGTGGCCGGCCGTGCCACCGGCATGGGTAGAAGCCGCGGCGGGCAACGAAGAGAGAGAGAAATAGAGGAAGAGAGAGAGGGGGAGGAGCTCGGCCACGGCGGCGGCCGGCTCCGGGCCGGTCGGCGGTGGCCGGGCCCCTCCGGGAAGTGGCCGGCGGCGGCCCTGGCCGCCGGCACAATCCTTCCCCTGTTTCGATCGAAACAGGGGAAGCGGGTGAAAGGGGGAGCGGGCCGGTTCGGGCCGTTCCCCCATTTTGGGCCCTATTGGGCCGTTTCGCGAGCAATTTTTGGGCCGCGATTTGAATACTGTATTGGGTCAAAAATGGAAAAATAAAAGTATGCCCCGGATCAGTGTTGATTCTAGTTTCTGGGGTATTTTTATTTTCCCATTTGGGCTTATGTAGTGGGAGATATTCAAGCCCCAAGTTGGCCCCGGGATTAAAATTGGTAGAGCTAAAAGCTATTTTGATATGCTACTTTTGGGGACTAAAAATTGGGAAATTGATGCTGTAGGTACCCAGGTGCTTAAATAGCCGAATTACATCTTTGGATTAGCGCCAGAGGTAAGTAAGTCATTTATCATAATTTTATAAATTATTAAAATATGAAAATTATGTATTTAAATGTTATATTATTATATATTGCATTATTTGAAAAATAAGAAATGGATTGGTATTATTATTTGTAAATGAGCCATTGCTATGATTAGTTTATTATTTATTATATTTTATAAATAATTGGGTATCTATGTGGACAACTGATCAATTGGCATGACTTTGAAATTGTTAAAGGTTTTATAAATATACATGTGTATGAGACATGTTTTATGAAAAGTATATGGATTGCATTTTTGCAACAATACATGCTATTTAGCAAATGATACTTTGTGTATATGATGATATGTCCACTATGGTCCGCTATGATATGGTATGATGTGATATGTTGCATGACTCACTTGGCACCGGGACCCAACTCCATAGGGGGGTATATGGAGCACACACACCCAGGAGGTGTGTGCTGTGACAGGATATGGCAATATTATGCCACATGGCACCGGGACCCATCTCCATAGGGGGGTATATGGAGAACACACTCTTGGGGTGTGTTGTAGCCGGATATGGCAGGATGTGAGTGCATGACACTGGTTCCAGGACCCTGACTCCTAGGGGATATTTAGGGAGGATACACCCGAGGGGGGTGTTGCATCCGAGGGGTGTTATGTACATAGTGTGTGGCCGTGGGACATTGGTATAAAAATATTTTTATATGCTATTTACAGTGGTTTTATCCTGAATTGTATATTCTTGATATACTATATATGGCAATTGCTTCCAAAATTTATTTTGAGCATATGATGCATGTTTTGATAACATGGTAAATGTATCTGAAATATGGGAGCTTGGCAGATATTTATTGTGGAAAAATTTAGTTTATAAAAGCATGAAGTGATTAAATTACATTATAGTTGGCTTACTTATTGAGTGTGAGCTCATTTAAATCTCACAATGTTTTTCAGAGCCACAGAACTGAAGATGGGGATATGGGGTAGTTGAAGCAGCTATCAGAGTGACTTAGATCCAGTACTTTGTTGTAACCCCATTGAGTTATGTATTTTGGCATGTATTCTAAAATGTATGATTATGGTTTGTATTAAGAACCATTTAAATTGGACGAATTTAATTATTACCCCTTCTTGTATTAAATGTTATATTTCGGGATGCCTTGCATGCCCGGCATGCGGCGGGTTGCCACCTCTAGATCCAATATAGGGTCTGGGGCGTGACAGAGGATGAAAGTGAAAATTGATGTTATTCAATTAATTATAGTATAGATAAAAAATAAGAATGCATTAGTTTAAGGGTGGAAAATTAATAAACTCTTTCATAAATTTCATAATCAAAACAACACAATCAACTGTAAATTAATTGATTGTTACTATTTAGTTGCATAATTTTTTTAATAAAATAAGATACATATTTCTTATTGATTATATAATTAAATAAATAAAAATTTCTCTTCTTTAAAATGTTATTGTTAGCGGTAGGTTGAATTGGATTTAATCTTGTTTGATGTGCCTGTTCTCATCCATTAAACCAGCAGCACTACACTAAGGATAGGCCCCTCCCTAATCCCAAGAGAAGAAGGAAAAAAAAAAATTCTAGTTCCCAATCTCCCATTTAGGTTCGCAATCAATCCAAGTAGTTTTTTTTTAGGTACAAGCGGATGATCATACTAATCTAGCTAGTGTGAATCAATCCAGATATATCAAAATACAGTATTTGTTTAAAAACAAAGGGACATGGGTCATCCAAATTTCAGGTCCACAAATCAGAATGATGAGCCACTGAAGTCGCCACCCAATCGGCAATAGAATTGGCTTCCCGATAAATATGATGAATCTGGACTCTATGGACATCCCGAAGGATAGTCCAGATGTCATGGAGTAGTGGGTTGGTAGGAACTTGATTGTAGCACTCCTTTCGAAGCCATCGGATGATAGTGAGCGAGTTCATTTCAATGAGGAGACTATGAGCATGAAATATCCGAGAAGCATAGGAAACGCGAGCACAAGCTGCGTAAAGCTCAGCCAAAGGGACAGAGGAGTCTAGGAGACTAAGCCCTCCCACCGCTAACAGAGCTCCATCAGTCCCTCGTATAACAAAACTAGAACCAGCTAGTCTTTCCTAAATACTTCCATCGAAATTGATTTTGACAAACCTTAGGGGGGCTCCTAAGAAATGAAAATTGTATGCCGATTCGCTGCCGAAGCAGAAGGGGAGCCCCAGTGACCAGAGCTGTCAGGATCAGAAGTGTTGACCCCTGAATTGATTTTGATGATTACAAAACAAATTAGGCCTGAAGAAATTGTGATATTACAAGAATATTCATGTATCTTACAAATTACAATTGTCAAGAATATTTCATGTGTTACAATGAAGTCTAT
>UESW01001439.1:182357-370865 GCA_900491605.1 Calamus simplicifolius | reverse complement strand
TTACAACGCCAGAAAACATATTGGTGTAGACGATCTCGTCGGTTAGTCGTTCGCTCAAAAAATTTTGAATAATAATTTGGTCATCTTCGACCGTTGTGTTGGGCTTTGATGTGCCCACTGTCTTCGCCGACTTTTAGGACGGGTTGTCTCATAACATTCTCCGACGACCGTGGATGCCTTACGCTTCCTCGGCTCTTTTTTAACCCTCCTAACAAGCGAAGGCACTCCAACGATTTCTATGTCCATATTATCACCCTTTGGCGCAGGGGTGCCAAGTTTATTATCGGATATGGACTCATCTTTATTTTCATTCCATGCTCTGTTTTATCATCCAATGAATCCCCCTCCAATCTCTTCTCTCTGCTTTTGCATTCCCCGTCTCAATTGGACACTCGGATGAATGGTCCTCCTCCATCTTCTTCTCCTCACTATTTCCATTACCAGGCTCGCAGAGGACCAACTCCAGGGAAATGCACCTTCTCTGTTTTCCCGTCTCCCTTGTCCTCCTCATTTATTGCATTACTTTCCTTTCTGAGCAGTGATCTGAGGAGGCTCTCAGCAATGGACAACCTGTGCCTGACATCATCGAGTTGATCCTTAACGCACTCCAATTCAGTCCTCAACTCGGCACATCCTGCACAGCTATCCGTTGGTTGAGGGGCGCATGTTCTGTTGGTTGAGGGGATGCTACATTCTGCTGAGTGAGAAGCCAGCGCTCTTCTGATAGTGGTACAGTAGCTCCCTCCATCTGCAACGCAAGATGATAACAAATTAATATTAAGTGAACATATTGATGCATTAAGTTGAAAAATATGGTCAGAGCAATGGAGCAATGTACTAGCTTACCAAGTCGTGAGGCTGCAAGTCGGCAACCCGAACCGACTGGATCTTCATTTGGTGGTCATAGCACTTCAACAGCCGGGGCAGTTTATTAGGGTATGCTGGTTCTCGCATTGATGTATGCTCGAAACCACGCCTGAACATGATATTTTTTGGATATTAAATAATGTAATATTAAAAAAAATTATACTAAGAACACTACTTATGCGTCTCAATAATCCTTACCACCAGTGCTGCCGAGCATCCGAACAGGGTAGGCTGCCTCCTAACTTTTTTGCATTCTTTGAGTGGATCGGCTCCTCGGAATGCAAGCAAACAGCTATTTCTGGGAGAGCCAGAACAATCAACTCCTTCAATATCGAAGCCCATCGATGCTATCCAGTTGACTTAAGTCATCCAAGTGCTGGATAGATACCGTGGACATCTCTGATTAGACTTTGGAGCCAAAAACATGGCCAACATGTATGCGATCCAAAGTCGGACGGTGTCCTCGACATCCTCCTGTACCTTAGATGATCGGAGTTGAAATATTAACTTCTCCAAACCTTCTTGGCGAAGATCTAAACCCTGGCCAAACCATCTGAACAACCTTCCGTTGAACAATTGGCTGGACGTGTCGATCTTCTTCCCATGAGCTGGAAGTCCCAGAATGAGTGCGACTTCGTCGGCACTGAATAGAACTGGCTTTCCGCAGAAAAATGAACTCGTCGCCTCCATTGTGACATCTATGATGTCTGCTAGCAGTCGCCCGTCGACTGTGAACGTCTGCATATCGACGAAGGCACCAAATGGGGTCCTTCGAATAAGTTTTGTATGCCGTCTAGGGAACCCCATCTTCCAAACCTTCTGAACGTATACGGCCGGCCTGCAACTATTCTTAAACATCTGGGAAGCCTTCACTGGGGGGACTGGAACAATTTTCATGTCAACTGAAACAGGGGGTAAGATATCAGACATACTTGTCATGAAATTTTAAGAAAGGATGCCATAATATTTTAACATAGTTATAAACATACCTGAAGGAGCCGCATCCTCATTCGAACGAAGAACCATGTCCTTGCATTGTTCCGCCATTTTCTCCGTCTACTTCTCTTTGTTCGCGGTCTTCGTCCACAAACGAAAGCACTCATCTCCATGAATGAAGTATACGGAAGAATGAACTATGGAAGAAATTTAGGAGACCAGTGGCTTCTCAAGCAAGATACGAAGGATGGCTTCTCGAGCAAAAGGATGGCTTCTCAAGCAACAGACGAATGACCTCTAGGGTTTATGCCGACCTCAGAGAAATACGAAAGGACACCAGGATCGCCACGATCACATCACACTGACCCGCAAACCCATAGGAACTGCCCACGTTTTGCAACTTTTCTCGAAAAGATGGCATGGCTGAGTTACTAGGGTGTCATCGAATTAGTACTAGGGTGACGTCAAAATTCCCGCCTTGTTCAAGCATGGGTGTCGTCGCCTTAAAGCTAGAGTGTCGTGAGATTTCAACTGGGTGTCGCGAAGGATTTACGGCCGAATTCAAACTAGGGTGTCGCGGGGATTCTCTATATGGTCAGTTTTAAGTAAGGGTGTCGTCGCCTTAAAGCAGGGTGTCGTGAGATTTCAACTGGGGTGTCGCGAAGATTTACGGCCGAATTCGAACTAGGGTGTCCCGGGGATTCTTATGTGATCAGTTTTAAGTAAGGGTGTCGTCGCCTTAAAGCTAGGGTGTCGTGAGATTTCAACTGGGGTGTCGCGAAGGATTTACGGCCAATTTGAAACTAGGGTGTCGCGGGGATCTCTATGTGGTCAGTTTTAAGTAAGGGTGTCGTCGCCTTAAAGCTAGGGTGTCGTGAGATTTCAACTGGGGTGTCGTGAAGGATTTCGGCGAATTCGAACTAGGGTGTCGCGGGATTCTCTATGTGGTCAGTTTTAAGCAGGGTGTCGTCCCTTAAAGCTAGGGTGTCGTGATTTCAACTGGGGTGTCGCGAAGGATTTCGGCCGAATTGAACTAGTGTCGTAGGATTCTCTATGTGGTCAGTTTTAAGTAAGGGTGCGTCCTTAAAGCTAGGGTGTCGTGAATTTCAACTGGGGTGTCGCGAAGGATTTACGGCCAAATTCGAACTAGGTGTCGCGGGGATCTCTATGTGGTCAGTTTTAAGTAAGGGTGTCGTTTCCTTAAAGCTAGGGTGTCGTGATATTTCAACTGGGGTGTCGCGAAGGATTTCGGCCGAATTCTAGGGTGTCGCTGGGATTCTCTCCGTGGTCATTTTAAGCACGGGTGTCGTCTCTTAGAGCTAGGGTGTCGTGAGATTTCAACTGGGGTGTCGCGAAGGATTTTCGGCTGAATTCACTAGGGGTGTCACGGGATTCTCTCCGTGGTCAGTTTTAAGCATGGGTGTCGTCTTTAAAGCTAGGGTGTCGTGAGATTTCAACTGGGGTGTCGCGAAGGATTGGCCGAATTCCACCAGGAGTGTCGCGGGGATTCTCTCCGTGGTCGGTTTTAGGCAGGGTGTCGTCGCCTAAAGCTAGGGTGTCGTGAGATTTCAACTGGGTGTCACGAAGGATTTTCGGCCGAATTCCACAGGGTATCGCGGGGATTCTCTCCGTGGTCATTTGTAAGCACGGGTGTGTCGCCCTAAAGCTAGGGTGTTGTGAGATTTCAACTGGGGTATCGCGAATGATTTTCGGCCGAATTCCACAGGGGTGTCGCTGGGATTCTCTCCTGTGGTCATTTGTAAGCACGGGTGTCGTCGCCTAAAGCTAGGATGTCGTGAGCACTGGGGTGTCGCGAATGATTTTCGGCCAATTCCATAGGGGTGTCGCGGGGATTCTCTCCGTGTCTTGTGCACGGGTGTCGTCGCCCTAAAGCTAGGGTGTCGCGGGGATTCTCTCCTGGGGTGTTTGCTGCCATTCGCTCTTATCTTGTTGAAACCCACGACACCCTAGTTCAAAACCCATGACACCCGTACTCAAAACCCACGACACCCTAATAAAATCCCACGATACTCGTGCTCAAAACACACGACACCCGTGCTTAAAACCCACGACACCCTAGTTCAAAACCCATAACACCCTAGTTCAAAACGTTAAGACAAGCAGCATTAGTTCAAAACCCACGACACCCTTGCAGAAAAACCACTACACCATAGTTGGAAACTCGCCACGACACCATAGTTCAAAACGTTAAGACAATGCATTAGTTGAAAACCCACGACACCCTAGTAGAAAACCCTATCGTCAAGATCATAAACCACAACAACCTCATAACGAAAGAATGTTTTTGCTGCGGACGACATTTCCTCCAGAAGTTTTTGTACAAAGACTCCAGTAGCCAGGTTTTCCAGCCTCGAACTGAAATATTTTCTTTCGACCGGACTCTCAGAGCGAGGGCGACGGTTCGTGCTCAACTGATTCCGGTGATGCATCCGAAATCCAGAGCGAGGGGGAAGAAAGGGGAAGAAAGAGAGTTCTTCTTGCACAGATGAAATCCAACGTAAAATGGCGCTAGGATGGAGGGAAAGGGTATTTTGTCCGCACGTTAATTTTAAAAAAAGCGAACTGCTTTAAATGCTCGTCACGTTCAGAACGTTACATCGTAGCAGGGTCATACCGCCCGGCACCGTCATCCATGTAGGCTTCACATGGATCAATCAGAAGAGGCGATGCAGCCCACGTAGGCCTTACTGCACCAGGGGCGGTGTACAAAAAACTTTTCCCAGATTGAATTCTACCACGCCAGCAAGTCTAAAATATGAGTCCGTTTATGTTTTATGTTTTTGCCGGCTGGATTCATAGCCTGCTCTCCCTTGATCCAGATTCGTTGCAACATCTTATAATATAGGCTTGCCCTGCATTAAACCTTGAGTTATATTGCAGTATTTTCAGTAATATAAAATATATTTTGATACCGATATTTCAAGATGAAATAAACTTGAATTCTTAAACTTTGTTTCAAAATTCATTCTAAACTTTAAACTTTCAAAAATTTGAGTTATAATAATGTAACATAATAGCAAGAAAATAAATTTTAAATAAAATTTAAAAATTTTAAAAAATATTTTTATAAAAGAAATATATTATAAAAAGCAGACCCGAACAGCAGTTCTTGCAGTAAACTTGGGGGAGTACGTGGCAGGCAACGATTTTATCTAGTATTTGTTTGGCAATTTATCAGATTTTCCCCATCCCCTTGCGCCTGTCGCTAACTCACCTGCCCAAAAATCTCCAACCACAGCTGGCGTTTTCCCTGCGACCGGGCACCACCACTAACATTATTACGACTCCAACCATACGATAGCTTTCCTTCTCCTTATCACCAATGGTGATAGCTATAGAAAACCAACACTGTATTGGATAAGTGGTGGGTAAATAAATAGGCTAAAAGAGATGTGCTCGTTGGACTCCTTTGGCTGGCATACAAAGAAGTGATAGGCTCCTAGTGATGCTGACTGCCATTTTGGCAACCTAAAGATGCCTAATGTTTAGATTAGATTGATCTGAATTACTAAACTTGGAAAAGTCTTTGTGCACGGAGCACGCATCAAACGCATAAATTAATCGTACATCTATGTCATCATGTATGGGTGCATGCCACGATCTATTAAGTTGCAGCATGTACGATAATACAAATGCATAACCAATTCATACATACGATGCACGCTTTATACATCAGTCTTCGATGCATAAACACTTTTTCAACCAACCTTATTTCAACTTAACGCCATAGAATCCTAGTGCAAGTCACATCCATCCAAAAAAGAGGGAAAAGAGAAAAACATAAAGCTAAATAAAAAAAGAAAAAGATCGTCACCAATAAAGTTTGATAACCGAAAGATTCAACAATGGCAGCTATTCGCTATCCTTACTTCTTTATCAATAGTTAATAGAATCCAAGGATGGACTGGATCAATGAATGATTGAACCTCTTGAATAATTATGTAATAATAAATAAAGATTTTTTTCATAAAATTTAACTAATTTAGTAACTTTAATATTAAGTTATAAAACTATTGTAAAAATATAATAATACCAGTTGACATATACGACAAAAGTATAATAAAGATAAGAAATAATTTATATAGTTCATATCCATAAAGTTATCAATGGGTTAGAGACATGAGAGGTGAAAGAGAAATTTAAGCCTAAAATGATGCTTATATTAAAATTACATTGATCAAAAAGTAATTTAAATGATAAAAATTTTGATTCAATTTTATGCTTGAAAATTAGATTAATAAAATATTGATCGATTCATTTGATTTTCACATATTTAATTATTCAATTGATTCAATCAACAAATCAGATCAATTAAAACTTTACATTATTTTTTTTTTTTTACAGACGAGCGATTACACTACTTTGGCGCGAGTCAAATCCGAAACATCATAGTATAAAATTTGCTGTAACATGACAGGACAAGAAATTCCGGAATACTAAATTCACGATCAGGATTACGGACGATAAAATATAATCAGCCGCAGCATTAGCTTCCCGATATATGCTGAATTTAAAAACTTTACATCATCTTCGAAGCTGATACCTACTAGAATGATGTACTTTAATTTGGTATCCCTTTAATGATTTCTCTAAGTTGAAGGGGTTGTGTTGTTCTGGTATAAGGGTGAAAGAAAAAAGAAACCAATAAAGCGTCATCAATTGTACAATTTCTTCCAACTTGCATCTTTTAAAATAGATGGTAAGCCAAGAAGATTTGCTTAGTTCCCAAAAGAGAAGCCAAATCCATTTTTCTATTTTGACATCGGACACGTGGAGGAGACTTTTCCTAGCATGGAAATTTTGAAAATGATTTTGTTGTATCATTATGTAGTAAGTATGCATCTATTACACAAATTAATTATTCATGCATCTCAACACATATGATATACAATAAAGCTTATTAAATTATCTCGAAATGCTTGAATGATCAATTCGAGCAGTCAATGCTGACTTGTTGCATCAATTGATGACGCAGCAAAGACTTCCCTAAATTTTAATCCCTTGCGTAAACTGAGGAAGGTGGGCCCCGCGCTGGCTGGCCCAGTAAGATTCCGATCTTAGCCATTGCGTGGAAATGGCAACGCGTGGGGCCCACCCACGGATTGCTCCGTCGAAGTCGACTCGGCTCGAGCCGGTTCAGCTTCCTCCGAGACTCCAATTGGGCTTTAGAAAGTCCAACCCACTTCAACATAGCCACACAAAAAAAAACAAGAAAACTGAATTAAGGCAGGATCTTGATAATTAAATAATGAAATGTTGCCATACACTTCAGGCAATAGAGCTTGACTTTTTAATTAAATGATGTAGAGAGATAGAGAAATAAATTGTCGTGAGCCGATAAATAATTGCATGGCATCCTTATCATGATGGTAACAACTGCATTCTTCTTAATGGCCTACTTTAATATTTTTCAACTTGCATGGTGTGTAACATAAATGATTAGTAGTGGAGTAGATAAAGATACTGTATTTTATGGAGTTATCTTTGGCCTAATATATATATAATATTATTTATAGAGTCATAACTAAAGCAAGAAAATTGATGAAAGTAATATGTTAATCAAGGGATAATGTAAGCTTATGATTTTAGTCAATATGAAATTATCTCTTCTCATCATAAGATTTGCCTATTTTAGGCATGCATATATCTATTAAACCCTACTATCTCTTATTCAAATGAATTATAGAATAATAGTTATTTTTAAACATATTTGAATGGATTATATCTTGATTAACTATTTTGTTTTATTTTTTTAACTATCCTTTATGGAGAAGATTATTGGATGATTGAATTATCCTAGCAAAGTTTCTATTTAATTATAAACGGATGATGTTTTTTCAGTAATGACTTTGTAAGCTAAGAAAGTTTCATTTGTCATTTCTATTTGGCATTGCAAAGGAAAAAAAAAAGAGAAAAAAATAAGTAAAAAAAATAAAAGATTTGTAATAATTTTTCTTTATGAATAATTTACTTATTTATATCTTAAAAAAAGGCTTTCTTAAATATGCATATAAGAGATGTCAAAAAAAGATATGAAATAACCATTGAAATATAGGCTATATATATATATATATATATATATATATATATATATATATATATATATATATATATATATATATATATATATATATATAGATTAAATATAAAGCATACATACATATAGTCATTTCTATCTAAATTGAACTTTTTTATCATGAAAAAAAAAATTGAAACAAAAATGTTATATATAAAAGTAACAACATTTTTTAATTTCTTTATGCAAATTATATTTCATTTGATTTTTCTTCCCTTTTTTCTTGCCAATTCTTTTTGTCCTCACTTTTTTTTTTCTTCAAGTAACAATTATTGAATTACTTTGATGATCGGATAGCTAGAAGGAGAATGCAGATTACACACAATTGTTATATATTCATGTTATCATCCTCTTTTATGCATCGTAATTAATCGTATCTTTTTTTTCTTTCTTCTAAAAAAGTTAGCAACATAATATGAATAAATAAAAAATCGATACAAAGATAATCTAAATACAATAAATGATGACAACATAATGCAACCGCTAACTTGCACTCAAAGCTTAACGCAAAGCCAAATTAAGCATAATACAGACTATAATCTAAAAAATCTTGAATTTTTGTTGATTTTTGTCTTAATAAAATGATTATTTGTTTTATTTTCAAAAAAATAAATTCTTCCAAAACTATTTAATTATACATGAATTTTATGATATCTGCAAATTATTAATGACTAACTAAATAAATTTTTATATGTTATAAGTTTTAATGATGATATCATATATCATTGCTAGAGATGATGCTCATTTGATATTTTTTCCTCCCTTATACTTTTTTTAACTGAATAAATTTAAAAATATTTGAAGAAAGACTTTATAAACGATAGGTAGGCTTTGATAAAGAGGGATGAGGCCCATCAAATGTGGTTATTGGGCTCAGAGGCCCAGGTGTCACCAAGTCAAAGCCAGAGGCAGAGCCGAGCCAATTATTATCCAAGAGGACACTGCGATCAGCGAGATGCCGACAGAATCCCTTCCCCCCTTCCTCATCTTTCTATAAAACCACACCTACTCTGCTCCCCAATCCTCCCTCTGAAGACTTGGAGGAGAATGGGCCTTCTCGACCAGCTGTGGGACGACACTGTGGCCGGCCCCCGGCCGGACTCCGGCCTCGGCAAGCTCCGCAAGTACAACTCCTTCTCTCCCTCCTCCTCCTCCTCCTCTCCCTCCGTCCCCGCCGCCACCGCGCCTGTCGGCCTCCAGGTCACCCGGAGCATCACCATCGCCCGCACCGCCTCCTCCGGCGCCTCCTCCCCCGGCAGCGCCCTCGACTCCGGCTCCTCCTCCGCCCCCACCTCGCCGGCCAGCGTCCCGGACTCCCCCCTCACGCGTGAGTCGGTGACCGCATCCCCTTCTACAAGCTCTTAGAACGTTCTGGAAGGCTAAAAATTGCTCCTTTCTTTTTTTTTTTTTTTTTCTATTCTTAAAAAAAAAAATTTGTAGCCACGGGGTTGAGAGGAGAATGGATGAAGCTAAGGAGGAAGCCGACGCCGATGGCGGAGGGTCAGGCGACCGCCGAGCCCCGGAGCCCGACCGTTTACGACTGGTTTGTTTCTTTCCTTCTTCCTTTCTATTTGAATTTTTTTTTTTTAAATTGCTTTGTTTCAGGTATCACTTTGTGCTATTTTTTCAGTGATGAATTAGACGTGTTTAAGATCGGATGAGATTTTTTTCCCCTTTTTTTCGCGTTTATATTTTGACAAGAAGATCATTTTTGTTCGGTTGTCTGGAATTCATTGAACCAAAATGATATTTTTATGGGAACAATTATGTTTCAGCATGACATATTATTCTATTAGAATCAAAAACTTATTTTATATACACTGATATTTTATATAACTACGTACCATGATTAACATAAGGTATTCTATATAATTTTGGTTTTCTTGTACAAAAATGAATGTCCAAAACCTTTTAATTCTCTTGAGAATATTCTCTGCCAACAGAAACCTCAAGGGTGCAAGAATATCAACAAATAAGAAGGTTAAGAGCGAGATTTATCATTCTGAAGCATGTGTTCTTTGTTTTGCCAGTTCATTATTGCTTAGGGATTTATGCATAAGAAACTGTTCATTATCGAAATCTATCACAATCCATCTGAATCAGCATACGTAGATTTCTTTAGTAAGATATGGATGAGATGATGATTTGTTTGGTTAACTTAAAACAAAAGATTCTTTTCTTTCTTACCAGAAAAAAGAAAAAAAAAGAAAGAAAGAAAAAACAAAAGACTCTTTGTTTTTAATCCTGTTAATTTTGTGTGATTTGTTTGACTTGGTTGCAGGGTGGTGATAAGTTCTCTGGATAGATGAACTGGAGAAAAGGGATGACAGTACACTTCAGTGTGGTGGAGACTGCGGTGTTTGTAAATCTGTGTATAAAGTGCAGACCTTTGTCTTTGTAGTAATTGAGGTTATAAAACTGTGAGAGAATGTTGGAAAAGAGTAGACAAGAAGTGCTTGTGTGTTGGAGTGAACTCTTGGTAGGTTTAAGTTAGTTTTGTGAAGCAGGAGTGTTCTTTGTCCTCCCCTCTCCAATGTCTTATATGGAGTTTTGCCTTGATGACTCTTGGCTCAATGGAATGGATCTCATCAAAATTTGGAGCATTCGTACTGTGATCTTACCATAACTGCATAATCTATAAAGCTTGGATTGTTACAAATTGCACCGACGCGAAATTAATTTATGACCCATGCGGATTAAAAAAATTAGATCCTATATTTTTAATTAGATTTGATTGAATTTGGATGTAAATTTGGACATGAACTCTGCTGAGGTTTGAATAAGAGAGTATATGAGATCTATACAATAACTATATATGGAGAGACCATGGATACCCCCTTACAAGACTATGAAGTCTAAATAATATTTTTTAAAATTTTTATGCATATATGCATGCATGTGTATGTGTGTACATATACATGTGTATGTGTGTATTAAAAGTAAATAAATCTAATAAGTCTATGTATGATTCCATCTCTTGGATCGCAAGTTAAATCTATTTATGGTTATTTAACAAGTGTACATGGTTAGGGTACTCTAGCTTCGAGTAGTTGATGAAAATTGTAGAAAAGGGAGTGGCTTTGTGCATCGCTTTCGGTGCATGAAGCTGTATTGTGGGGCGCGTTGCATGAGTGCACAGTCAATGACACGTTTCAGTGTACATTCGCACAGATGTACATCAATGATGCAAGTGATGCATCGACTTTTTCTGTAGATAAAACCATTACACATCATATGGCTGGCTCATCTGAAGCTTTTATGCACTAACTAATTTTCAGTGGATGTGCCCACCGCAACGTGCCGCGAACCCCATATTATAGAGATTGTCTGCTATTAGGAAGAGTGTAATGGAAGGAATATCTGTCTAATTAAAAGAGAGAACGTGAAATAGAAGGAAGTCTGTTAAAGTTGGTATTGGAAAATGGTAAGTTAACCATCAATTTTAGCAAGATTTCTTTTTTTTTTTTAGGTCCTTCTCCAAATGCTAAGGAAGGCCACCATACGTTTTCCTCTTAAATGAAGCAAGCACGGGAGGAGGAGAAAACACGAACTTAGAAAAAGATACATTGTTTCATTGATGAACAAAAGAAATAGCAAGAGGTATTCCAAATGATGGGCAAACAAACAGCCTCTAAAAGTTAATCTAATGTGTCGTTGCTAATTGCTACGATATGCTGAAGTCTTGTCATCTGCTAAGAATATGACGTCACCATCAAAAAGACATGGATCTCTTTGAACAGAAGAAGTAAACATAATATTTAAGAGAGGGACTTGCAATTTTAGGTGATGCTAACATCGCATGCATGAAGAGACCTGCTTTCTTTTAAAGATGCTCTGTCTCATAAGCTGTGCTCAGAACAATATGTCTAACATTATTAGAACGATCCGATAATTGCGGGCTCAAAGGATCTTTATCGAGGGGGACTCCACTATAGTTATTGATTGGATTCAAGACAGGTCGAAGCTAAACGTTACCCATCTGCTCCTTCGGGATATTTGGCTACTTTTACGGGACCCGACAATTACCATTATCTGACATGTCTACCGAAAGGCAAACTGTGCGGCTGACTAGGTTGCCTTCTTTGTTGCATAGCATTTCATTGATTGGATCTGGGTTTAGGGTGTCACAATTCTACCCTCCCTCTTGATGTATCTTTTCTTTGATTTTATAGGCTGTCCTCGCACTAGAATTGTGCGACCGCCCGGCTATACCCAAAAAAAAAAGACCTCCAGTTCATTAGGATAGCCTGCCACCTGGATTAGTTTTTGAGACGACCATTGTTATTAGACCTGATGTGGCTGATCAAGTCACGTTAAGGCTAACGGACCAAGTGACTGACGGAACCAAGCTCGGATAGACCAGGTTGGCACCAAGGGACTCCAGGGTTCCCCTCGGCTTCGGCACTGAGGGACTCCAGAGTCCCCCTCGGCCTCGGCACCAAGGGATCCAGGGTCTCCCTCGGCCTCGGCACTGAAGGCTCCAGGGTTCCTCTCGGCCTCGGCACCAGGGGACTCCAGGGTCCCCTCGGCCTCGGCACCTGGCCTCCATGTGGCCCAGCAGATACTTGCAACCACCACGTGGCCCACCAACCTCCTGCGACCCTACGTAACCACTACCAGTTATGGTGCACGCCTGATATGACCAAGCCCACCTATCACCTATGGCACTGCACCTGATAGGAAGATGGCAGGCCAGGCTACCTCTGACAAGCTCAGGGACGGTTGTGACCAGTCCCTGTCAGCCTTGCCGCCTATCCTCTGCCAGACGATGACGTCTTGGATTCAACAACCTTCCAAAAAAGAAGGTGAGAGGGACTTCCGAACAGGTATAAGAATCTTCGCTCATAGCAAGAGGGATCTGAACTCCAAGTTTTTGGCTAAGTCTTTTAGTCCATTATTCCTAACTATTTTTTGAGTTATTTACTTAAGTATCGAAGGATCTCCACCGGAGCAACCGTTCCGGAGAACTTTCTTGCAAGATTCCTGCTTGGGGAGGAGGCGTTTGAAGATTCCCAGAACCGTCCTCACCGTCCTTTGGATCCTCACTCTTGCCCGACGTCCGAGGAAAGTTATTTGGCTATAATAGATTGGTGCGCCAGGTAGGGAAAAGAAAAATGAGAAGATAAAAAACTTCAAAACATCCAGCTGCAGACCTCTACTCTCCTTAGAAATGGAGAAACGATGGTGACACACACCCGGGAGATTTCCACCAGCCACGTTGGGAGGCATCGTCAAGGGCCTGAGCAGTAGGAGATCAGTCTCCCTGCCCCCGAGGCCAACCTTCTGGCTTCACCTTCGCCATCACTTCAGGACGACCGAATCGCCGCCCTCACCCTACAAGTCCAGTTACTTGTGGCGGCAGTTCATGTGCTACAACAATAGCCAGCGGCTGCATGGCAGTACCTAAGGCCACCCTCGCCAGGCGCGGGGGCCACTCAGCCCAGTCAGCAATCCGCCCATGGGAGATCCCCTTAGAGGGAGGGTCCCCTCTGTCATGCCTCGCTCAGGTATCACCGCCAGAAGGCTTCCAAGAGGCCTCGGTCTTCTTCCTACCATTCTGACAATTCCCCTAAACGGCGGCCTGGGAAGGAGACCGAGCGGGGACATTATCATCGGCACCGCCCTTCCCCATCCTCAGGATCCTCAAGGGAGGGGTCCTTTGACGGTCGAATCAATCTCCGGGCTGAGCAACGGTTAGACAAGTATAACCAATGGCTGAAGGAGCTCAGCCGAAGGATCATTAATTAGTTGAAGGTGGACTATGATAGCCACCCCCCGCTATCTCATCGTATCATGGAGGAGCCAATTTCAAACCGGTTTTGTTTCCCCTAGCTGGACCCCTACAATGGCACCATTGACCCGTTGGACCATTTGGAGAAATACAAGGTCCTCATGCAGGTCCAGGGGGCGACCGACTCCCTCCTTTGCATCGCTTTCCCGGCCACCCTTCGGAAGGCTGTGCATGCTTGATACTCCCGTTTATTGCCGCGTAGCATTAACTCCTTTCGGCAGCTGGAGAGGGCTTTCTTGGCGCACTTCGATGCGTGCCAGAAAATCCATCGGGTGGCCGACAGTCTGTTCATCATCCAGCAAAAAAGTGGTGAGTCATTGAGGGACTTCGTGGCCCGGTTCAAGGAAGCCGCGCTCGAAGTTTACAACCTCAAGGACTCCATAGCTACTCTGGCCTTGAAGCGAGGGCTCTGCCCTTCTCGCTTCGCTTATTCCTTCGACAAGAAGCCCTCCGGCTCCTACGCCAAATTGCTGAACTGCGCATAGAAGTACAATCACACTGACGAAGCAAACTCTTCCCAAAGGGAGGTTGACGGGGGTCCCAGCAGGAAACAAACTCGTCCAGAGCCTGATGGGGCTCGTCCCAGGAAGCCTAAGCCTCCTTGTTGATTGGACGATCGGCCCCGAACTCTCGCCCCCAAGGGGGAGCACTTCATCCCTCTCTTCGCCCCGATATCCTATATCCTAGTGGAGATCGAAGGCGAGTCCTACCTTCGGTGCCTTGTCCCCATGAAGCCAGGAGCCCCTCGTGACAAGAATCTCTATTGTCGCTTCCATCGAGATCACGGCTACGACACGAAGGATTGTTCAGCTAAAAAGGGCAATCAAAGAACTCATCTAGCAAGGCTACCTACGAAAGTTTATCCAGAGGGGGAATCCGGCCGCGCCCTGCTCGTCAGCACCTTCGGCCACCCAGGCTGGTGTCGACAATGCTCCGACCGAGAAGATCATGGCTATAATTTTCTAGGGGGGTGGGCAGCACCTCTAAGAGGTTGCGGGGGGACGAAGGGGTAGATACTGTAATCCCCTTCTCTAAAGGGGACTTAGAGGAGGTTGATAATCCTAATGATGACAGCGTCATCGTGTCCATGATGATCACGAAGCATCCTGTAAAAAGAATCCTCATTGACAGTGGAAGTTCAGCCAACGTTCTTACTTACGATGCTTTTGTTCGGATGAACTTGTCTCCCAATTCTCTTTGACCAATGACTACGCTCCTAGTGGGCTTTATCGGGGACTCGGTGAGGGTCGAGGGAGAGGTCACTCTCCCAGTCACAGATGAGATGCCACCATGTCAGAGCATAGTCTTCATGAAGTTTCTGGTGGTCCGAGTCCCTCTGGCCTACAATGTTATCCTTGGGAGACCCAGCCTGAATCTCTTGGATGTTGTCATCTCACTAAACAGCTGCTTGTCAGATTCCCTACCAACAGGGTCGGGGAGATGCGTGGAGAGAGAAACCCGATGCTACTCTACTACCATACGGCCCCCAACCCTCAGACTGTGGTTGCTCCACCAATGCCAGAGTTTCTAAACCCTAGAGAATCAAAAAGAAGGGGAGAGCAGGTTGAGCACCTATTGACCTTCCCGCTGGGGGAGGATCCAGCGAAAATGGTTCAAGTCGGGGTGCTTCTTCCCATGGAGGCAAGAGACCAACTTCACACCTTCTTACGGGCCAATTTGAACATCTTCACCTGGCGCCATCAGACATGCCGAGCATACCACCGGAGGTGATCACTCATAAGCTTAGCATCAACCCACAATGTCGGCCAGTCCGACATAAGAAGAGAACCTTCTCCCCCGAGTAGAGGGCCATTGATGAAGAGGTCCGCAAACTAATTGCTGTCGGCCATATCTGGAAGGCGCATTATTCAGACTGGTTGGCCAACATAGTGATGGTCCGCAAGGCCAATGAGAGCTGAAGGATGTGCGCTGACTTCACCGACCTTAACGAGGCGTGCGCCAAAGACAACTTCCCGCTGCCTAGAATTGATTAGTTGGTGGATGCCACATCCGGTCACGATACCCTCAGCTTCATGGATGCTTTCTCGGGGTACAACCAAATCAAAATAGACCCGGCGAATGAGGAGGCTACTTCCTTCGTGACCGAAGGGGCATTTATTGCTACAAGGTAATGCCCTTCGGACTAAAGAATGCAGGGGCTATACACCAAAGGCTGATGAATAAAGTCTTCGAGGACCAAATTGGGTGCAACATGGAGGTATACATGGATGACATGTTGACCAAAAGCATCCGCATCGATGACCATGTTGCTGATCTGACGAGATATTCGGCAACCTCTACCAATACCAAATGAGGCTGAACCCCATAAATGTGCTTTTGGGATCACGGTGGACAAGTTCCTAGGATTCTTGGTGACATAAGACCTCTAGCCAACAAGAAGGAGGTGCAGCGCTGATCGGAGGGCAGCAGCTCTGAGCCGATTCCTATCAAGGTTGGCCGAGTGGTGCCTGCCTTTCTTCAAGGCACTACGGAAGATAAACGGCTTCGACTGGACAAAGGAGTGCCAGAGAGCTTTTGAAGGGCTAAGGAGTTCCTGTTAACCCCGCCATTGCTGTCAAAGCCGATGGAGGGAGAAGATCTCTTCTTATATCTCGCTGCCTCCCACGAGGCGGTCAGCTCTGTCCTCATCCATGTGGACCTCGATGGGACGCAGAGGCCGATTTACTATTTCAACAAAATACTTCATGACACGGAGATCAGGTATTCCAAAATCAAAAAAAATTATTTTTGCACTGATAGTCTCCGCTCAACATCTCAGGCCTATTTCCAAGCCCATCTGATCGCGGTGCTAACAGATCAACCGCTAAGGGCAATTTTATCTCATCCTGACACCTCCAGTCGATTGGCTAAGTGGGCGGTCAAGCTGGGGGAGTTCGACCTATCATTCCGGCCGAGGTTGGCCATGAAGTCCCAAGTCTTGGTGAACTTCCTGATCAAGTGCGCTTGGCCCGAGGAGCAGTCAGAGGAGCCCCTCAAGGTTCCCTCAGGCGTTTCATTCAAAGAAACAGGGAAAGACTGGATTCTCCATGTGGACGGTGTGAATTCCCAAGGAAGCGGAGCGGGCCTCATCCTCGCGAGTTCGAAGGGGATGGTGGTGGAATATGTCCTTCGGTTCCTCTTTCCTACTATCAATAACCAAGCCAAGCATGAAGCCTTGCTGGATGAATGAGACTCGCTAGGGAGCTCAAAGCAGAGTACCTCTAGGCCTTTATTGACTCCCAGCTCATCTTCGGACAGATCGCTGAAGAGTACGAGGCCCAGACCCCATCATGTCCCGTTATTTGAGTAAGGTCCAATCACAGACCTTATTTTTTACTCATTTTAGTGTTAGTTACATCCTTAGGAGTGAGAATGCCAAAGTCGACGCCTTGTCCCGGCTCACCACCTTAGCTGACAGGACCCTAGGGAGGACCTACGTGGAGCACTTGGAGGCCCCAAGCACTGATGCGGTGGAGGAAGCTCTATCGGTCAACCAAGAATCCACCTGGATGGATGCCTACGTCTAATACCTCATGACGGCACTCTTTCGGCAGACCTCGCAGAGGCCAAGCTACTCAGATGGTGAGCTTCTAAGTTTTTGGTGCTCGACGGACAACTGTATCGGAGGTCCTTCTCCTATCCCCTCCTTAAGTGTGTCGGCTCTATAGATGCCGACTACGTCCTTCACAAGATCTATGAGGCATCTATGGAAATCACCACGTCCTTCACAAGATCTATGAGGTATCTATGGAAATCACCTGGAGGGGAGCTCTGGCATACAAAGCCCTGCACCAATGGTACTATTGGCCTACCATGAGGGAGGATGCCTTCGAACTGGTTCAGAAGTGCAACAGTTGTCAGCGACATGCCAACATCCAAAGATAGCCGACTTTTCAACTAAGCTCCTTGTTGGTCCTATGGCCCTTCACCCAGTGGGGATGGATATTTTGGGGCCATTCCCTCTGGCCTCCAATCAGCGGAGGTTTCTACTCGTCACCATTGACCATTTCACCAAGTGGGTGAAGGCCGAAGGACTAGCGAGGATCACTGAGAGTAAGGTGAGATCTTTCTTCTGAAAGTTCGTCATCTGTCGATTCGGGCTGCCCCACACCCTCATCACCGACAATGGCCAATAGTTCGACAACACCCCATTCAGAGGATTTTGTGCCAGTTGGGCATCTGCTAGCGATTTACCTCTATCGGCCATCCACAAACAAATGGAACGGTCGAGGTGATAAACTGCACCATCCTTCAGGGGCTCAGAACACGGCTAGATGACTTCAAAGAAAGATGGGCGGAGGAGCTCCCTAATATGCTGTGGGCATATCACACGACACCACGGGCTCCCACAGGAGAGACCCCCTTAACCTTGTTGGTCAGGAGAAAGAGTAAAAAAAAAGGTTGCAGGGTTCCATTTGGATCTCTGAACCCTAGAAATCCTATAATTTTTTTCTAGTTGGTCGAGTCCAGTCTGTTATGAGTTAGTCAAGTTTGGTTTAGTCAAAACTCTAAGTCATGCATTTTTATTTTATTTGAGTCCTGTAATAATTCAAGAGAAGTATATTACTCTTGTTGAGACCCGCTGAAGATATGTAGAAGGCATTCAAAAGAAGCCCCAGATTAGGCAGTATTGGACAACCATATTCTATCCGATCTTATTCATACCCTACCCTTGGAGCTGTATGGATTGGATCGGCCTACACTAGGATTGATGATGTGGAATCAATCTTAGCCCTTCATGTCGTCACCTATAATTTTGGCAACCTTTGGGCTCCCTATAAGGAAGAAATTCGGTGACCATTTGATGCCATATTTTCATGTGGTCCCCTGCCATGTTTTAATTGGAATGAAGATCAGCACTCAACTATTCTGGAAAGGATCTTGTGCCCCATATAGAACTTGTTGATAAAAGGAGAAAAAGAAGGATGGTGCCCCAAAGCTTTCTTCTTTACTTGTAATCCCTCGCCTCCACAATTGGAACATATCTTGTTGTTGCCATTTTGGTCGAACCAATGAAGTAAATAAGATTTTTGCTCTGCAGTTTTACCATATTTTATAATTCCTATCATTTATTACTCTAATTGTTGCACTTACCTTGTAATGGCATAAGAGAAACAATCCCCGAGGCATGCATATTTTAAAAAATTTGATAACAATTATCATTGCAAAATTTTAAAGATTACATACTAATCTATCTAACATGCATCAAGATCATATCTTTGCCTTGTATATAGGATCGTTGATCTAAAATATGCATATAAATAAAAATATCAAGATCATATCTTGATCTTCAAGATGACTAGTCATACTACTTATCTTGAAGCCTGCCTTAAGATCTAGGGATCAAATCACTTACCTTAAGAACAGTAGGTAAATCCTTATTGCTCTGCAGCCGTTCAATCGTCCGGCCTCTAGTATCGTCCACGCGAAGCCCCGAATGATCGGATTTCCAGTGCTAGCTCGCGGAAAAATAGCTTTGCTGATCTTGAATCCTCCCACTTGAATCTTCCTCCAAGATCCACCAGTTTCCGCTAACACCAGAATCACCAGGATTTTCTATTCTAACCTTTTTAGAATTACAATCCACGACATATCGTGTATTGTTGTTCTGTTATTCTGGTGAGGGAATGCCCTCTATTTATAGTCTCAATTTAGCCTTGACATTGAATTCTGACATTAAGAATTCCATCGTTTGGCAAAAGCGAAGAGACGCCGAAGGCGCGGCGCTTGGTTTAATTCCGACGTTCGGTGAAAACCAAAGAGACGTGGCTAAATCCGACGTTCGGTGAAATAAAATGTCAAAATTAATGCATTAAATTCTATGAGAATTTAATCTCATGAGATGAGATTTTAGCCATCTCATCATATGAGATCCTTATGCGAGAGGTTTGGGTTCTGATGGTTTAATCTGAAATTTATTTGACTGAACCCACATAGATCATGGTCCAAGCCCAAATCAAATTTGGCTAGTCCTGAATCTATTTAAATCCAAATCAAGTCTAATTTCAAATCAATATTTGAAATTGACTAGTCCTTCTAATAGACTTAAACCAAATTGAATCTTATTCACTTGTACTTAACCCAATTGAGATAATTCAATCAATCAAATTGATTAATTAAATCATATACGATTCTCAATCGTTGATCAGCAAATAGATCATCCTAGGAAACTTCTATGCGTGTGACTCTCTAGGTTCGAACCTAAGCCGGTAGCATAGAAACAACTTTCTATACTAATCGATGTGCCCATCTAGCAATGGAACCCGACGTCCGGATAGGTCGAAGAGTTGCCGAGCAAACTCCAAGAACCCTAAGAAACAGTTACCGTATAATTCATCCTCTTGACCACAAATGCTAAGGATGGCTTAAGAGCCTGTCAACTCTAAATAGCAAATCCATAAAGTGATTTCAACTTTAGTGATCATGTGACTTTCACATGAAGTGCCTTGGCCAAGGTCTTGCTAAATTGAAACACAAGCATTTCTCCTTTTAACGGGATAGGTCAAATTCCATCTTGATCCACAACTGACTACCACAAGTACTTGACTGCACCCAGTAACCTTTCGTAGCTGGATTAGAAATCCAGGTGGTCCGGCACCTAAGTACAATGAGTTGCTTGTAAGCCACTGGTTGTGATCTTCAGGTCTGAAGGATACTTATACCTATATCTTCTCGGATTAACTCTTGACAGCAGAGTATCCGGAAATGAGTCACGTTCGGTGAAATGTACTCCTACACTTTCACCTGTATGTCATACCAGTGTCTCTACACTCCTTGGTTAAGAGGACAACCAACAAATATGATATACAACGTCCTATAATTGATAGTACTATGGCCCTGTCATAGTATATCATTTGGTCGCGAACTCTTTTAAGGACCTTCAAAGATAAATCCTCCTTTATCGTGAAGGAAGATCCTAAGGGCTTCATTACTATTAGGAGTATTAAGAAGATGTTCTTGTAATGAATAAACTGCCAAATAACTTTTATTAATATATCAATTTATATACAATTTACATTAGCACAATCATCAAATGATTGGCTTTAGGATACAATTCCCAACAAACTCCACTTAGCCTAAAGCCACTCATTACAGTATCTAATACCCATCTTCAACTTATAGTTGTCAAACTCCTTGATGCTGAGTGCTTTAGTAAATGGGTCACCTAGGTTTTCCTTTCCATCAATCTTCTGAAGATTTATGTCACCTCGGTCTACAATCTCTCGAATAAGATGAAACCGGCGCAGTATGTGCTTGGTGCGCTGATGTGCTCGTGGTTCCTTTGCTTGAGCTATGGCACCAGTGCTGTCACTGTACAACAGGACTGGTCCATCTATGGAAGGTGTCACTCCAAGCTCGGAGATGAACTTTCGCAGCCACACAGCTTCTTTCGCAGCATCTGATGCAGCGATGTACTCTGCCTCGCACACCGAATCTGCCACTGTATGTTGCTTGGAACTTTTCCAGCAAACAGCTCCACCATTTAGGATAAACACGAAACCCGATACACTTTTGCTATCATCATGATCTGATTGGAAACTGGAATCAGTATATCCAACAAGTTTCAAATCAGACTCTCCATAGACTAACCACTGGTCCTTAGTATTTCTCAAATACTTAAGGATTGTCTTAACAACTTGCCAGTGTTTTTCTCCTGGATCAGATTGGTATCTACTCACTACTCCTAGTGAGTATGCCACATCTGGTCTTGTACATGTCATGGTGTACATAATCGATCCTACTGCCGAAGCATATGGAATTCGACTCATACGTTCTCTTTCATTAGGAGTTGTCGGACAATCCTTCTTAGAAAGATGAATTCCATGGCCTATCGGAAGATAGCCTTTCTTGGAATTCTCCATGCTAAACCTCTTTAGCACTGTGTCAATGTACGTAGATTGGGATAAACCAAGCATCCTCTTAGATCTATCTCTATAGATCTTCATCCCTAGGATGTATGATGCTTCTCCCAGATCTTTCATGGAGAATTGTGATGATAACCATGTCTTTATTCCTTGTAATGCAGGGATATCATTCCCGATTAAGAGAATATCATCCACATATAATACAAGAAATACAATAACAGAATCGTTAGCCCATTTATAAATGCAAGGTTCTTCTTTATTCTTAATAAAGCCATAAGATTTGATCACTTTATCAAATCGTATGTTCCAACTCCTAGATGCTTGCTTAAGTCCATAAATAGACTTCTGTAGCCTGCACACTTTAGACTCGTCTTCAGATATAAAACCTTCAGGCTGTATCATATACACCTGTTCTTCTAAATCACCATTTAGAAAAGCGGTTTTAACATCCATCTGCCAAATCTCATAATCGAAGTGTGCTGCTATAGCTAGCATAATCCGAATGGATTTCAGCATTGCCACAGGAGAAAACGTTTCGTCATAGTCAATACCATAACGTTGACGATACCCCTTGGCAACCAGACGTGCTTTATAGGTCTCTACCTTTCCGTCTGCGCCTCTTTTCCTCTTGAAAACCCACTTACACCCTATGGGTTTTATCCCTTCGGGTGGGTCAACTAATGTCCATACATTATTGTCCTTCATGGAATCAAGTTCGGATTTCATGGCATCAAGCCATTTATTAGAGTCAGTCCTTTGCATAGCATCCATATAGGTGATCGGATCCTCGTTGTTCTCATCGAGTTCAACAGGATCATCGTTCTGGACCAAGAAACCTAAGTATCTGTCCGGTTGATGTGGTACTCTACCAGATCGCCTTAATGGTGCATCTAAAATGGGTTTTGAGTTTGATCTAATCAACTCAGATTCTAAGGGTTCACTGGTTTGTGTTGTTCCTTCTACTTGATGAACTTCCTCAAGTTCAACATTAGAGCTATTTGTTCCTTCACTAAGGAACTCCTTTTCAAGAAAAACTGCTCTATTACTAATGAACAACTTTTGTTCTTCAGTATTGTAGAAGTAATATCCTTTGGTTTCTTTCGGATAGCCGATGAAAAAATATTTGTCAGATTTGGGTTCAAGTTTGTCTGATTTTGCACGTTTCACATAAGCCGGACACCCCCAGACTCTCAGATAGGTAATAACCGGTTTATGTCCATACCACATCTCATGTGGAGTTTTAGAAACAGACTTACTTGGAACCTTATTAAGAATATGACAAGCTGATTCTAATGCGTATCCCCAAAATGATATTGGCAAGCTTGCAAAACCCATCATGGACCGAACCATGTCTAACAGAGTTCGATTCCTTCTTTCCGACACACCGTTATGTGCGGTGTTCCAGGAGGAGTCCATTGGGAGAGAATCCCATTCTCCTTAAATATGTCACAAATTCATTGGAAAGGTATTCGCCTCCTCGATCTGATCGAAGGGTCTTAATACATTTTCCTGTTTGTTTTTCTACTTCTTTATGATATAGTTTGAACATTTCAAACGATTCAGATTTATGTCGCATAAGATAGACATAACCGAACCTAGAAAGGTCGTCTGTAAAAGTAATGAAGTAGTAATATCCACCTTTGGCACAAGTGCTCATTGGTCCACATACATCAGTATGTACTAGACCCAATAGCTCTTTGGCTCTTTCACCTTTTCCAGTAAAAGATGACTTGGTCATTTTACCAAGAAGACATGATTCACAGGTAGTTAATGATTCACAATCATCAACTCGAAGGATGCCCTCCTGAGTTAACCTGTTTAATCTGTTCTTGTTGATATGACCCAGCCGATGGTGCCAAAGATAAATATCTGTGACATCAGTTGTTCTAGGGCGCTTACTTGATTGTACACTACATTCACAGGCTGTGATAATATATAAATGCCATTAGATAAATGCCCAGTCATTACAGTGACTCCATTCATAATGATATTCAAAGTAACATCCTTTATTGAAATTTCATAATGACTTTTGGCCAGAAGGCCTACAGAAATTACGTTCAACAAGAACGTTGGGCAAAAATGACAATCATTTAGTATAATGACATTTCTATTGAAAACTATTTCAAGAACTCCTAATGCCAGAACTGGAACTAATCTTCCATCGCCGACATTAAGGAATCTTTCATTGTCCTCAAATCTTCTGGTGACCTGTAGTCCCTGCAATGAATTGCAAATGTTAAAAGGACTCCCGGTATCCAATACCCAGGTCTGATTATCATATACAGAAAAATTACAAGGTGTTATCATATAAATACCTTGTTGAGCAACATCTTGCTCCTTTTTCTTCTTTGGCCTGTTTGGATCAAGTGTGGCAATGTAAAGAGGACAGTTCCTCTTCCAGTGCCCTTGCATCTTGCAGTGAAAGCATTCAGCTTGACTTTTATCAACTTTCTTCTTCTGCATCTGACCCCTTATAGATGTCCTAGCATGTTGCACCTTTTTATTATTCTTTTTCTTCTTCCCTTTCCCAAAGGGTTTACGCCCTACCTTAGATCCTTCAACCACATTAACCAAACCCTTAGAGAGCTGGTTATCCTTCTCAAAGTTCTGTAACAACCCCAACAAACCGTGGTAGTTGACTGCAGGCTTTGTCATTCGAAAATGAGTAAGGAAAGGTCGGAAGGATGGAGGCAAGGAATTCAGGATCGCATCTTTTCCCAACTGCTCATGTAAGGGAAAGCCGAGCTTGCTTAGGAGTTCTATCTTCTCGATCATGTACAATACATGATCAGTGACAGGAGATCCATCCCTCATTCGAGCATTAAAAATAGCACAACTAGTCTTGTGCCTTTCAACATCGTCGGGTGTGCCGAAAGATTCATTCAACGCTTGAATGATTTCTTCTGGCTGAGCATTCTCGAACCGGCGACCGAATTCATCGTTCATTGCTGCTAGCATGATACAACGCACGCTAGTTCTATCATTGAGCCACTTCTGATAAGTGTCTCTCTCAGAACTTTGGGTGTTTGCATCAGGTATCTTTGGTGCAGGATTATTCAGAATATATAGAATCCTCATGCTCAAGGACGATCTTAAGTTTTCTGAACCAGCTATTGAAATTGGAACCATTCAACTTGTCACTATCCAATAGGGACCTTAATGATAAATTAGTGGCCATTTCTGCATAAGGAAAAACTAAAGTTTATTAGTATATAAATTGATTCAGTCTAAAGACTTGGACTTTAGTCTAAAGATTCTCCCACTATTTTGTTCAAATTGGCAGCCTCTACACCCCAATTCGAAGAATTATTCTTAATTCTTTAGCGGGCACTAAGATCTACATAAACTACATACAGGCCCAAGTGAAGCTTGGCTAACCCATATGCATCTAAGAGTAGGTTCAAAACCAATTGTTTCCCCAAACAATTCTTAGTGTTCAGTTTTGCCCCATGTACCTCTTCAGCAGGCATGAAGTGCCTCCACTGAAAGTTCTGGTTAGGTCCAACCATTAAATGATATAATCAGTGTAACCTATCAATAGACAACCAAGCCCGAGTGAAGCTCGGCTCACCTGACTGTTTATTTAATAGTTACGCTGACTTATCATATAATGAATGATAATTCCGATGGTTGACAAGCACCAGGCATGGAGTGCCTCCAATGATTATCAAGACATCGGACTCATTATCACCCACCTTAATGGGAGGCTATGATCTAGTTATCATATAACTATTTCATTTTAAGGACCTAATAATTTTAGAGGATTTTAATAATATGAAGATAAATTGACTAATCAAGTTCTCCCACTGAATCTATGAAATCGGTAGAATGAAACAAGATTAAGTCAGGTTAAGTGGCACCTAAATCAGTCAGACTGATTTCCTTACAGGCATGGGTCAACCCGAATCAGGTAAATGATCTGAATCATAAATGGTTCACCACATTGACCAGGTGAGTGAGATCGATGGGAGGGATATGCCATTAACTCGTTAAAGACGCATCAATACGAGTAGCTCCCAATTAAAAACCATTCGATCGTTGATCCTAGAGCAACTTGCCAACCCACCTTGACATCATATGGTTAACCAATTCTGATTTGACCATCTAAGAGATTCATGCTCAACCACGGAGCCTAATCTACTTCCATTTGGTTTAATCAAAGAGAAGGACATGATCAACTACAACTATTGTTTGATTTAGAGCATTCTTAACCTAATCTAATTAGATTTGATCAAATACTCTTTTAGTCCAGTTGATTTAAACCTTAGGGTCTAACCCTTTATGGACCCGATTTAGCTAACCCAAATGATTAAATATATTTCATGTTTACATGTCATATATTTCAATCAAGCATCAATGTATTATGTTACTACTCATAATTCCTATATTTAGATCATATCTAAAAGATTATGAATTAATATTTGACATTCAAATAGACTCTCATAAATATTTGTATGTTTCATAACATAGACATCATGCCATCATATATCATATCTATGTTTTATACTAAACATGCAAATATCATGTTTTATACAACATCAATATGTATCAAATATAAAATATTTTGAGAGTGTGTGTAATCTAGTGTTTTGAAGCCAAAGATCAATTTAAATTATCACGGCAATATGTCACAGAATACCTCATTGAATGGGTAATTTGGATTTTCAATCCATCTATAGACCTTGTGATTAGTTTTAGCCATATTACACAATTAATAGAAGCATTAATTTACATGCAATAAATTAGATCAATATGAAACCATGCTCTGATACCATTTGTAGGGAGAAATAATCCCGAGGCATGCATATTTTAAAAATTTGATAACAATCATTGCGAAATTTAAAGATTACATATTAATCTATCTAACATGCATCAAGATCATATCTTTGCCTTATATAGGATCGTTTGATCTAAAATATGCATATAAATAAAATATCAAGATCATATCTTGATCTTCAAGATGACTAGTCATACTACTTATCTTGAAGCCTGCCTTAAGATCTAGGGATCAAATCACTTACCTTAAGAACAGTAGGTAAATCCTTATTGCTCTGCAGCCGTTCAATCGTCCGGCCTCTAGTATCGTCCACGCGAAGCCCCGAATGATCGGATTTCCGGGAGTGCTAGCTCGCGGCTGATCTTGAATCCTCCCACTTGAATCTTCCTCCAAGATCCACCAGTTTCCGCTAACACCAGAATCACCAGGATTTTATTCTAACCTTTTTAGAATTACAATCCATGACATATCGTGTATTGTTGTTATATTCTGGTGAGGGAATGCCCTCTATTTATAGTCTCAATTTAGCCTTAACATTGAATTCTGACATTAAGAATTCGTTTGGTAAAACGAAGAGACGCCGAAGGCGCGGCGCTTGGTTAATTCCGACGTTCGGTGAAAACCAAGAGACGTGTTCGGTGAAAACCAAAGAGAAAATTTCTAAATCAAAATCCGACGTTCGGTGAAAATTAATGTTAGGCATTAAATTCTACATGAGAATTTAATCTCTCATGAGATGAGATTTTAGCCATCTCATCATATGAGATCCTTATGCGAGAGGTTTGGATTCAGGTTGGTTTAATCTGATCTGAATTTATTTGACTGAACCCACATAGATCATGGTCCAAGCCCAAATCAAATTTGGCTAGTCCTGAATCTATTTAAATCCAAATCAAGTCTAATTTCAAATCAATATTTGAAATTGACTAGTCCTTCTAATAGACTTAAACCAAATTGAATCTTATTCACTTGTACTTAACCCAATTGAGATAATTCAATCAATCAAATTGATTAATTAAATCATATACGATTCTCAATCGTTGATCAGCAAATAGATCATCCTAGGAAACTTCTATGCGTGTGACTCTCTAGGTTCGAACCTAAGCCGGTAGCATAGAAACAACTTTCTATACTAATCGATGTGCCCATCTAGCAATGGAACCCGACGTCCGGATAGGTCGAAGAGTTGCCGAGCAAACTCCAAGAACCCTAAGAAACAGTTACCGTATAATTCATCCTCTTGACCACAAATGCTAAGGATGGCTTAAGAGCCTGTCAACTCTAAATAGCAAATCCATAAAGTGATTTCAACTTTAGTGATCATGTGACTTTCACATGAAGTGCCTTGGCCAAGGTCTTGCTAAATTGAAACACAAGCATTTCTCCTTTTAACGGGATAGGTCAAATTCCATCTTGATCCACAACTGACTACCACAAGTACTTGACTGCACCCAGTAACCTTTCGTAGCTGGATTAGAAATCCAGGTGGTCCGGCACCTAAGTACAATGAGTTGCTTGTAAGCCACTGGTTGTGATCTTCAGGTCTGAAGGATACTTATACCTATATCTTCTCGGATTAACTCTTGACAGTAGAGTATCCGGAAATGAGTCACGTTCGGTGAAATGTACTCCTACACTTTACCTGTATGTCATACCAGTGTCTCTACACTCCTTGGTTAAGAGGACAACCAACAAATATGATATACAACATCCTATAATTGATAGTACTATGGCCCTGTCATAGTATATCATTTGGTCGCGAACTCTTTTAAGGACCTTCAAAGATAAATCCTCCTTTATCGTGAAGGAAGATCCTAAGGGCTTCATTACAATCAGGAGTATTAAGAAGATGTTCTTGTAATGAATAAACTGCCAAATAACTTTTATTAATATATCAATTTATATACAATTTACATTAGCACAATCATCAAATGATTGGCTTTAGGATACAATTCCTAACAGTAAATATATCTATAACCCATGGAAATAATGAGCCAAGACCGGACATGAATCTTTCTGGTTGAGGACCTGACACGCTAATTCGTATCTTGAGTGTTCATCTTTTTTAAGTTATTTAAGGGCATCGAGCATCTAAGATAAGGTGGGGATTTCATTACCCTTCCTTGGCCCAGAAAACCACCAACCTGCATTGTAAACCTAAGCCTAAATTTTAAAATCGAATAGCACTTAATTGAGCATTAGGGACACCCACGAGTTCAGTTCAACTTAACTTGGAGAAATTAGTTACACTCAAGTCAACATTTGTGTCTAGAAGCTGGTGTCTAGGGCTTGGGGTCAAATGGTAAACGCCTTAAGTGAACTTGTGGTTCTTTAATTAGGTCCTTGCGGGAGCGGGGGAGCCTCCCATAACCCCACCTCTTACCTAGCCAGTGGACAACATACTTGTTATCGTGGTTGTGACTTAGTCGACTCACTTTAATTGGACTGCTAGGTCTAGTAAACTATAGTACGAGTTAGTCTTGAGTCATTTGTGTGCTTGCTTTAATCGTGTATGACCACTAGATCAGGAGCCCAATACCAACCAAATCAGAGTCAGTCACCATCAGACCCACCCATGAATAATGATTTTGGAACCATGCTTAGGATCATTACTAAATAGTTGACCCTGTTGAATGGCTGAGTGAGATCCCTAGAAGAGAGTCGTGAGACTAGGACTGAGCCTGAGTTAGGCCGTCGTCTACCTACCTCACCTCTTGAGCCTAGAAGAGCCCCAAACCATGATCCTGAGTACTACCATAGAAGACCCAATCCTGATATTGTGGACCCAAATGAGAGAATTCTTAGGAATATCAGATTAGAAGCACCCACTTTTGATGAAAGTTTATACCCCAAGGTGTATGTCGATTGGGAAGGTGATTTTGAGTGGTACAAAATGATCAAGGAGAGAAAATATAAATTTACTAAACTTAGACTAGTTCAATAGGCTAGGTTATACTGAAGGAATATTGAGATGTGATTAGATGGATAGATAATGTTCCCATAACCACCTAGAGAGCCATAAAAGTTAGACTAAGAGAAAAGTATGTACCCATGTCCTACCAACAGAAAACTTATACCAATGGCAAAGGTTAAGCCAAGGTAACAAAAATGTTTCTGAGTACAGTCAGAAAATTATGGTTTACCCTACCCCACCTAAGAATGACATTAATAGGGGTTCAAGTCAATTAAAAGAGAAAAAGCTGAAATTGAACCTAATTAAGAGGGGTTCGAGTCAGTTAAAAGAGAACAAGAAATCAATGAAGGTTCACCCATTTGGATGATGACAGCTAGGGAAACCCAAGATCTGACCCTCGTAGAGCACCCTTAGAAAGTTAAAAAAAATTAGAAGAATTCAAATATGTCTTTTCCGAACACCTTTCTGACCACCTTCCATCCCTTAGAGATATTCAACATGCCATTGACCTAGTCCTGGGAGACACTTTGCCCAACCCGCCCCACTATAGGATGAATCCAGTTGAACATCAAGGATTGCATAAACAAGTTGGAGAGTTAATTAAGAAAGGGTTTATTAGGGAAAGTTTGAGTCCTTTTGCTTCATCAATTTTCTCCAAGATAGCCCATTTCTTGCCTTGCTCCCAGACCTTCGATGCGTCTAGGGTAGCCCAACTATTCTTTGACAAGATTGTTAGACTCTATGGCTTACCTAAGACCATAGTTTCAGATAGGGATATCGGTTCACCAACTATTTTTGGAAGACCCTCTAGCTTAAGTTAGGGACTAAATTAAACTTTTCCATAGCTTACTATTCCTAAACCGATGGCCAACATAAGTAGTGAACCATAGACTAGAAAATCTTCTGAGATGCCTTGTAGGAGAAAACACTAGGAATTGAGATCTATTGTTACCTAGAGCTGAGTTTGTTTACAACACTTCGATCAATAGGTCCATTAGAAAGAGCCCATTCAAAATTGACCATGGGGACAAGCCCAACAACCCACTTGACCTAATTCCATTACATGTTCACACATGAGTCTCCAAGTCTGCAGCATTATTTGCACAGCATATTAAGGACTTGCATAAGGAGATTAGCACAAAGATTAACTTAAGTAATGAAATATATAAACAGTTGGCTAATTCCCGAAAATGAGTCCAAGAGTTTGTGGAAGGAGATTATGTCATGGTTAGGTTAAGGCCTGAGTGGTTTCCTTTGGGAATCATTAGGAAGTTACATGCTCGTGGAGCTGATCCCTTTAGGGTGATGAAAAAAGTAGGAACCAATGCCTATGTGCTGGAGTTACCTCCTGAGTTAGGCATTAGCTCTACTTTCAATGTTTCAGACTTAGTAGAGTATAGGGAGCCAGCGATGATACCTAGTAAAGCTTTCGGACCTAACCCTTCCTTTGAGAGCGAGCCCACCCTGTGTGTCCACCTACTATTTGGCCTGAGCAAAAGGATAGGATTGAGCGGATTCTGGATGACCAAGCTATCTTGATCCGAAACAGATGTTACCAGCGATACTTGGTTCGTTGGAAAGGTCAGCCTAAATCTGATGACTCATGGATTTCTAGAGAAGATTTGCAAAGCTTGGACCTGGACCTGCTAGAGAAGTACTAGAGTCAAACCGATCCTTACTCGAAGGAGTCGAGTTCCTCCCATCTCGGAAGGATTGGTGCAGGAGCAAGAGTAAAAAAAAAGGTTGCAGGGTTCTATCTGGATCTCTGAACCCTAGAAGTCCCGTAATTTTTTTCTAGTTGTTCGAGTCCAGTCTATTACCGAGTCAGTCAAGTTTTGGTTTAGTCAAAACTCAGGTCATACATTTTCATTTTATTTGAGTCATGTAATAATTAAGAGAAGTGTATTACTCTTGTTGAGACCCTACTGAAAATATGTAGAAGACATTTAGAAGAAGCCTCGGATTAGGCAGTATTGAACAACCATATCCTATCTGATCTTATTCATACCCTACCCTTGGAGCTCTCCATGGATTGGATCCGCCTACGCTAGGATTGATGACATAGAATCAATCTTAGTCCTCCATGTCGCCACCTACAATTTTGGCAACTTTGGGCGCCCCATAAGGAAGAAATTCGGTGACCATTTGATGCCATATTTTCATGTGGTTCCCTACCATATTTTAATGGGAATGAAGATCAGCACCTCAACCATTCTCGAAAGGATCTTGTGCCCCATATGGACCTTATTGAAAAAGGAGAAAAAGAAGGATGGCGCCCCAAAACTTTCTTCTTTGCTTGGTCCCTCGCCTTCACAATTGGAACATATCTTGTTGCTGCCATTTTGGTCGAACCAGGAAAAAGATTTTTGCTATGCAATTCTACCATATTTTTAATCCCTATCATTTATTATTCTAATTGTTGTACTTATCTTGTAATAGCATGAGAGGTCTATAAAACCCTTCTTTTGAAACGATGAAAGAACAGAATATGAATATATAAAAATTTATTTCCAAGTTCTATTTCCGTTGCCCTGAGTAATTGATCTTTCATGAGGGAGTTAGGCGTGAGCCTAAAGATTTTCATTGCTTTGAGCAATTGATCCTCCGTAAGGAAGTTAGGTGTGAGGCCGAAGATTTCCGTTACTTTGAGCAATTGATCCTCCGTGAGGGAGCTAGGCGTGAGGCCGAAGTGTTCTTACTACCAAACCCTAATATAGTCCATCTCCTCTATCAAGCTTCACTAAAGAAACCCTAATCCTCATACCACCATAACCGACCACCCCCCCCCTAAATTCTAGGCATCCATACTTGAAACCCTAACCACCGCCCTCCCTTCATTCCAAAACAACCGCCCCTCTCTTGACTTATTTCCAAAACCGCCGCCCTCTCTCTCCAAAGTCGTCGCCATTTCTGGATACATTTTCAAAGCCGAGGATGCCTTCTTTGTCACTGAATCGAGATCAAGGTACCTCACGTGGATGATAGTTTTCTCATCCAGAAATTCTGTCCACTAGCGAGAGATCTTCTACCAACATTCGAAGCGCATCATCGTTGGGAAATCAACCTTTCTTCTACTCTGTGATTCTGATTCTGTGAAAGTTCATGAGCATGTCTTCCTGTAGTTTTTCAATTCTAGACTTTCCTGGCATGGTTCTTCATTTTTCTAAAGTTCTGTTCCTGAACCGTTATTTTCTACATCACATAATCTATCCTTTTACTCTTTCTCTTAATTTTGGTGAATTGGTCAGAGGCTGTCATCCCCGTAGAGATTGGCATCCCGAGTCCTCGGGTAGAATCATACAGTGAGGAAGACAACCCAAATCAACTACGGGCCAACCTCGATCTCGTTCAAGAGGCACATGACCGAGCGCAACTTAGGATGGCTGCCTATCACCAGAGAGTTGCAAAGTACTACAACACCCGCATTCACCCCAAGGCGTTCCTCCCAAGGGACTTGGTCCTCAGGCGAGTTGATATCTCGAAGCCCACAGAAGGAGGCAAGCTGTCACCTAACTAGGAGGGGCCCTACTGGGTTACAGAAGCCCTCCATCACGGAGCATACCGGATGAAGGACTCGACGGGGATGCACTCCCTCGCACTTGGAATTTGGACAACCTCCGTACTATCAGTAATGTACACTATCAGCCGACTATAGGTTTGAGTACCTCATCCTCTCATCCTGTTGAAGTAAAGATAAAGATATGTTTAAGCATCTCATTTTCTCAGCCTAAAGATCGACTTCACATCGGCACCAAAGACCAACTCCGTGTTGGCACTAAAGCCTGTCGCCAAGACGGTACCAAAGCCCATCACCAGGATGGTACTAAAGATCGACTCTGCATCGGTACTAAAGCTCATCGCCAGGACGACACTAAAGACTAACTCTGCATCGGCACTAAAGACCGACTCCGTGTCGGCACTAAAGCCCGTCGCCAGGACGGCACTAAAGATCGACTCCGCATCGACTAAAGCCCATCACTAGGACGACACTAAAGCCCGTCACTAGGACGGCACTAAAGACTGACTCCGCATTGGAACTAAAGCCCGTCGCTAGGACGTCACTAAAGCCCGGCGCCAGGCCGGCACCTAGCCCGATGTCAAATCGGCATCAGAAACCTGTTGCAAAATTAACACCTAGTCCGACCTCAAGCCGTCGCCAAGACCAACTCCAGCAATAAAGCACCATCCCATGCCCACCTAGTGCGAGCGGATGAGTACTCCGACCTCGCCGGGACCGATGCAACCTTATCAGGGAGTCTCCCACATGCAGAATAAGGGACAACGTACAACAAAAAGCTAAGTATTTTAAAATTTTCAAAACTCAAAGATTTTAGAAAGAAGTCATTTTCATTACTTGTTAAAATGTTCACAAAATGTTGTCTCAAGTTGAACTTCGGTACAAAGATCAGAAATGAATTAAAAGAAGAGTACAAGAAGGTGATGTATTCAGGCCCCAGTCGGCGCTGACCCATCATCGGCCAATCTTCGTGCCGCGATGTCAAGGACTCTGTCCACCATTTCCTTGCAGTCTCAGAAGCCTTGAAGGTAGACATTAGCAAAGGCCTTCGCCAGCTTGTCCATGAAGGCTGTGGAATTCCGATAGCGCTCCACCGCCTCAACGGCTCCCCTCTCAGTAATGGCGGTCCTCTCATCTGCAGCTTGAGCCTTCGCCTCCCTCTTGGCTGCCCTTGTGTTGCCATTCGAGTGATCTCCTTAGTGTCGCTGGCCCTCTGTTCGGCCGCCTTCACCTCCAGAGCAAGGGAGTGGAGGCGAAGGTCGCGAGCAGCAATCTTCGTCTCGGCGACGTCCAACTTTGCCTTGGTGGCTCAGGCACGATCGAGCTTGGCCGTCGCCTGATGCCTCGCCTCCTCAAGCTCCTCCGCTGGCTCATTCTGGGCCATCTCCAGCGCCTCCTTAACCCTTTCAGCCTAGGCTCGAGCGTCGACGGCCTCTCCTCGAATGCGGCAAAAGTTCACATCACCTTAAAGGGTGACATCCCTCACGACGGCCATGGAGTTCACCGACTGTGCAAAGGGAGCCTCTATCAGTATACCATAAAGCAGAAAATTTTCAAGGAGAGAGAAAGATACCTACTCATAGTAGAGCTGCAAAGGCATCCCGAAAGAAGGTGGAAGCTCCCTGGCAGCGAAGCTCCCCCTGGAACTCTGGCAGACACACCCGAGCCATCAACCGCTCAGCCATGCGGCCGTGGTTCATGAGTGATGGCCAGGATGGGATCACCCCGAGCCCACCTCCCTCAGCAAGCTCGGCTGACGCGTAGGTTGCGGGTGTTGAGTAGGAGGCCGATGGCACCTCTCTGTAGCCTCCTCCGGCAGGGACGCCCTCCACCGACGGTTGTCCTGCCGTCGGACCTGCTTCACCCGCCTGCTCCTCTACTAGCGAGGCTTTGTCTTGGGCTGGTTCGATCACCGAGCGAACCAGCTCCACGCCCGAGATGAATGGCTCCGCGGGCTGGGGGACTACCTCAACCCTCAGCTCCTCCGAAGGGGACTCGGCAGTAAGGTTGATCGATGGCACGAGCTCTCGGCTTGTCTGGGGTTCACGGGAGGGAGGAGTCGGGACTGAGAATGAGGCCTCTTCCCCAACCCCTCGGCCTCATTGAGTGCCCTCTTCCTCTTGATCGCCGCCCTCCTCTCAGCATGGGCTGGTATCCTCATATCTGCACATGCCAGAGGTTAATCAGCAAAAAAAGGGAGGGAAAGGTCTTCATGGCTGCTCACCATCGCTCAGGACAATACTCACAAGTCGGAGGTTCTCCTCCGACAGAAGCTCTTAGCAGCAGGGGACCATGGAGTTCAGAAGCTGCTTGAACACCTCGCGATCTCTTGGGACCACTGACAGGTTCATGTTGGGCTCTAAGTTTGGGTCCCTCCAATTTGGCCTCACCCCCTTGAGGTGTGCAAAGAAAAATCGGGTCTTTCACCCTTTAACAGAGTAGGGAGACCCAGTTTGATGGCTCAACTAGACCTGAGTGTGAACAACCATCAGCCAGATTATGGGCAAAGGGTATAGTGACTGCGAAACAAGGAGACCCTACCCTCTATACCCTGGAAGCCACACAGCATTAGGAACGCACAAATGGTTCGAACGGAGTTCGAAACCAACTGTGCAGGCATCAAGGCATTCCTGTGGAGGAGGCTGAAAGATGGAGAGGAAGCCGAAGACCCGCCTTGAGGAACACCTCGTACAAGGCGACTCTTCAGGACCGAGAAGAGGTCACCCTGTCATCGGGTCCAGGGGTGGATAATCGGACGTCTTCGGGTATCCTATAGCCTACCCTAAGATATGCTATGTCTTCGGGAGTGATGGTGGAGGCGATCCCCTCCAGGGATGCCCTCCTAACCCTAAACGGAGAGGCTGCGGCGGCCGAACGATTCCTGATAGGGATCCTACCGGTAGCCCACATCTGTAATAAAGGGACCTGGTCCTCTGAAGAAGAAGAGGAGGACAATGGGGGTGTTGGGGATGGAAAAACATGCAGCTGTACTAAGGAAACGTGGTCCTCGAAGGAGAGGAGGAGGACCACGAGGGTGATGAAGCCATAGAAGGGAGGCAAAGAGAGGTCGGGAGGACTGACCTGAATGAGGGAAGAAGAACGGCAAGGCCTGAAGGAGGAAGACTCGAATGAAGCTCAAGCTTTGGGGAAGAAGAAGGAAATCTCAGATGTGCGAGGAGCTAGGTTCAGGGTGACCCTCCTTTTATGCCTCTTTTTTGAATCGTTCCACCTGACTCGACTTGCCACGTGCATACTTGCCACTGGAAGAAATGCTTCGGAACCACTCGGCGCGAAGGAGGTGAGATCTACGGCCAATGATGGGATATCGGTAACGTCAGCTCAATGATGGTAATTACCTTTCTGCTGGTTCCGAAGGGTTTTCCCCAGTTTTAAGGAGGATTTCCTTTAGATCCGATGGTGAGGGTTGACAGAGTGGTGGCGTCGTGGTGCCCTATACTTTCAACATTAAAGAGTCGTCACCCCCCTCCCCCGAGGACACGTGCCCCTTTTAGCGACTGATGGCGCATCCGGATCAGCCATCAAGTGATCTTACGCCCATTTCATTGGGCGAAAAATGCGCCCGCACCATCTCAGAGGCGAGGGGGCATCGGATGTAGCTGATCAAGCCACGTTAAGGCTAACGGACTAAGTGACTGACGGAGCCAGGCTCGGACGGATCAAGTCGGCACCAAGGGACTCCAGGGTCCCTCTCGGCCTCGACACCCAAGGGACTCCAGGGTCCCCCTCGGCCTCGGCACCTGGCCTTCACGTGGCCCAGTAGATACCTGCAACCGTCACGTGGCCCACCAACCTCCTACGACCCCACATGGCCACTACCAGTTACAGTGCATGCCCGATATGACCAGACCCACCTATCACCTGTGGTGCCGTGCTTGACAGGAAGATAATAGGCCAGGCTACCTCTGACAAACTCAGAAACGGTTGCGACCTGTCTCTGTTAGCCTTGCCGCCTATCCTCTGCCAGACAATGACGTCTCGGATTTAACAACCTTCCAAAAAAGGAGGTGAGAGGGACTTCCAAACAGGTATAAGAACCTTCGCTTATAACGAGAGGAGGGATCTGAACTCCAAGTTTTTGGCTAAGTCTTTTGGTCCATCATTCCTAACTGTTTTCCGAATTACTTTCTTTTTCCATCGAAGCAACCGGTCCTCGAAGACTTCCTTGCAGGACTCCTACTTGGGAAGGAGGCGTTTGAAGATTCGCAGACCCGTCTTCACCATCCTTTGGATCCTCACTCTTGCTCGACATCCAAAGAAAGTGATTTGGCTACAATAAGACCCATCCAATAAACACTACTGTTTCGAAGTACTCTTTTTAGACTTCTATTGTTATTAGACTATACCCATGCAACAAATACTATTGTTCGAGGTCAACCTGAGGAATATCAAACCGAGTAGACAAGATTACCAAATGGCAACGTAGCTTATATGGTAGATCGTCGCATGCGAGAGCCCAGGGGTTCGACTTAAATAAATAAAAAAGTAGAAGAAGAAGTGGCTTATGCCCTTCCAATTTAGTTTAGGTTTTAGAGCAAAGAAAGCAGGGCTCCAGCAGAAATAATGGAGTTCATAGAATGTACTAATATTTGAAATGCCTCAATTCAACTCATCTAAGGGACTGTTTGGATTGAAAGGAATGGAAAGGAGGAAAAGAAAATAAAGAAAAAATATCATATATTATTATATTTGGAAGAAAGATGAAAGAAAAGAAAAAAAGAACGAGAGTAATTAGTTTCCCTTGTTTCTCATCAACGATCAATGAGGATAAATTTATTAATTCACAATCGAAGATAATATAGGGAGGAAAAAAATGTTTAAGTTATTTTTTTTTGAAAAATCAAATATACAATTCATTCCCTATTCTTCGTTTTTCTATTCTCACGGTAAACACTAGGGTTCTCAAAACTTAAAACTCATCGAAGTAACATCGCAAGACCTCAAGATCGGTATCGTCATTGAAATCCATTCAAACCTACTGTGATAACATGATTTTTCATTGAGAGCATTGAAAGTTTCTTACAGCATTAAATGTTTATAAATTAAGATGAGCTCATTTCTTATGATAAAATTTTTAAGGAATATAATTGTTGTCTAACTCTTTTCTCTTTTTTTTCTTTTCTTCTATCCAAACAAAATAATTAATATTACATTTCCCCTTTCATTCTTTCCAAACAAGACAAAAAGAACCATAGTTGTCTTACAGCATTAAATGTTTATAAATTAAGATGAGCTCATTTCTTATGATAAAATTTTTAAGGAATATAATTATTGTCTAACTCTTTTCTCTTTTTTTTCTTTTCTTCTATCCAAACAAAATAATTAATATTACATTTCTTTCCCCTTTCATTCTTTCCAAACAAGACAAAAAGAACCATAGTTGTCAAAACCGGACCGAACCGACCGATTGAACCCAATATGTAAGTGACCCAGAATAACCCGATCAACCCATCCGATTCACCCATGAACCGATTAATCCAACCCGAACCGGTTCGAATCATGGGTTTTATTATCATGTTAACCTTAAATTTTTTATTAAAAAATAATTTTTATTAATATAAATATATTTTTATATTAATATAATTGATCAATGGTTGAACCAATGACCCAATGATTGAACCAGTGACCCAGTGACCCGGTGACCCGAGCTCTTGGCCGGTGACCCGAGCCCTTGGTCGGATCAGTGTCCGAACCGAATCTGACAACTATGAAAAGAACAATCCTTCCTTCTCCTTACTTATCGTTCCATCCCTTCCCTTCTTTTTACTCTTTCCTTCAAGATCCAAACAAAGCCTAAGCCTTTTTCAACTATATGAGATAATAAATTTATATTTTAGAAAATCTGACGAAGCGTTAACTACCAACTACCTAACACAGCCCTCCTTCTTTACCCAAGCTTGAAAACAATCTTAACAGAGTTAATATTTGAGATACCTATTACATATAAAATATTTTTTGGGCAATAGCTCTTTATATATATATATATATATATATATATATATATATATATATATATATATATATATATATATATATATATATAGTAAAACATACTTTTATCCTCAAACTCACTTTAAAAAACTCAAAATTCATTATCATCCTTGAGTTAAATCTATTTTAAAAAGGTTGCATTCATAACGTTCCGTTATATAGGCTAAATTTAAATTAGCAGAATAATCAAGTAACTCTGATGGACAAAATGCTACATCAGTTATCCATCCTCATGCAATTAAAAATCAAGAATACAGCATTCTTAAAATATGAAGAACATCAAAACAACTGAAAGTTTAAGATTCAAAATAGATTTTGTGCGAAAGTTTAAAAGCCAAAGCTATATTTTAACTTATTTCTCTATTCATGGGTTCCCATACATAAATCCACACATTTGCTTTTCCCATCCCCTTTACTCCCCAATATCACAAATCCACCGGCTGGTCCACGGCTCCATCAGCCACAATGGAGAAGTGAATTGCAGCCGCTAGCACTCGATACCATTAAAAATTTATAGATCCAAAAAAAGGAATTTTGCTGAATTTATTACCTTTTCAGGTACTCTACCAACCTCAATGGAAAATCATCAAAGCAAACAACATTAGTTCAGCTGCGATGCAACAGGTTGTTTTTAAAATTATCAACTACAATTACAGGCCAGAATCCATATATCACTCAAGCATACAACACACAAATAATCAACACTCGGACTATTTTCTTTCCCACCAAATGGCTCCAGAAACTTTAGTATTGTCAAAATGTAAAACTACTTGAGTGGGCTGAAAAATAAAAACAGCAACCCACACATGAAGCCAGCCACTTCATAAAGCTCATCAGCATATACACAATTTACATGGTCAGTGTTAGCACCACTGGAATCTTGCAGCGTAAACAAAAAGCACAACACCAGTTTAATGCACCACCCGTAAACTGAAATCAACAACTAATCCTTCTCTGCAACGTGCAGGACACAAAGGTGTTGTCACTATGTCCTTCTAGAAAACTTTAACATCAGTCACTTGGTAAGTCAGAAGTTTGGCAGCTTTTGAGGAGAGTGGAGAATAAGAATATACATTTTTCCTACAAATTTTTTGTTTTGAGCGTGGCAGAATAGGATGTGCAAGCAAAAATATTCAGTGCCAAAAAATCCAATAGAGATGGCCAAGAGATAGAGATGTTTAAAAACAGCAAATTTGAGGGGCAACAGTTGGGTAAAAAATTGAATTGATCCAAGATGAAGGCAATGAGAAACAGAAAAGGAAACGTAAACAAAAAAAAAAAAAAAAGCAGGAAAATGGATGTCCAGGAAGATCACGAGCAAACAGAGTTAAAATTAAAGCATGTCATAAGAGAAACTTGAGAGGAAATAAACAAAAAGTACAAGCACTCCACAACGCACTGTCATTGACTCGGGTCAATGCCTGAGGAAAAAAAAATCAAACTTCGAATCTACACAGAGGAAAGAAGAAGAGTTCTAGGGCTCCATGATTTCATTTCTGTATACAAATTTTAGCTTCAATAATGACCATAGACATAATTCAGTTCAGCAGTCAAATTGTACTCGTCAAACTTGATCACGCTACCTTGTTTATGGATAGATCCCATCCATATCACTGAGGAAGTGATGGACAAGACAGGATAAGTAGATATCAATATATGGAGCAGGGAATCAGTTGATAAAAAATTGCTAAAACCAGGACATATGGCACCCATGCTTGTTAAAGATGCAGAAGAAACAACATCAAAGAGGAAAATAAGAAGGAACTAAGATTTAATGGGTAATCAGATAAGACAGATTCACTGATATAGAGAACACTTTCTTCAATGACAAGTTAGCAGCAGATTCTTCAGGAACATGAATTGACTCTGAGGAGGCTGAAGACAACACTAGGATTTTAGGCGATACACCCTTCCTCTCCAGAATAAAAACCAAAGGGACCTATGGGAAACTAAAAGGAAGTGCACTGCAGCAGCAGAACAAAATATCACCTACTGAAGCTTGAAAGCATATCCATCATCTTAAGTTGACATTATAAATGCCTGGATTATGTTCTCTGCAGCACGCTTCTGTTCAGGGGTTCCAGATATCTGAGCAATACGCTCAAAGCGGGACGCTTTTGAATCAACAATTTCTATATGAGCTCCAGATATCTGCAATGACATCAAACAGAAATGAAACTAATTAAACCAAACCAAAATAACGTTTAATTAGAAGGCTAGCTAGATGAAGAACAGGAATAATGACAACAGCTAGATGAAGAACAGGAATAATGACAAGGCACTAAGCCTTGGCTTTGACGGGTAATACTTAGGAATACTTAGGAAAGTCAATGGTGCAAGACCTGGTTGAATGTGCATCTAATATTATATAGCCTACATGTACAACATGATACGTCCATTACATGACCATCTACAATTAGCCCATGTGCAAATTATTCTGAGCTGGTTTTAGTGATCTTCCACTTGGAACTCTTTACATTCATAAAACAAGAGCTTGGTGGTGGGCATAATTCAAATTTCTGGGGCATTGAAATGCATCAATCTTAATTCTTAGGACAGGTTTATCAACTGCCCAACTGTCTAGTTACAATCTGGTCATACATTGTTCAGAATGTCATATGGGTGTTTATATTTTCAAACCCACATTAATGATCTTTGGAATTAGATAAGTCATGATAGAGTCATGGTTGCTTTCAAATTGAAAACATGGATTTTGCGCACTCATTTTGAGAGGAGATCTTGCAGAAGCCAGATATATGGCCAACAGGTCAGTTAAAAAATCTTTTGGTTTTTCCGCTTCTGGATGGTAAGACAATAATTGTTCAAAAGGAAGACAGTTCTATAGTTCTCAGTATGGTGCGCTAGATTTGGGTGTTTCTGTATGTATGGCCAATAGAAATCCAGATTTTCATGTTTAAGTTTAAAAAATTGAAAGAAGATGTGCACAAAAGAGGAAAAAAAGGCCACCAAAATACTAAATCATGTTTGAATTCTAGTCAACTAGAATTTTTAATAATTTTCTGAATTCCACTTATATTTAAAACTATATGCACTTAGAGCATGTTATGAAATGCAATAATCTAATTCCAATCTGCTTAGGTATACATGTTCCCATACAATGCATGCAAAACCTAGAGCTTGAGAAAGAAGGCAAAAATATTATGAGGATAAATGTCACCGCATTTTGTAGACCAACCTTTCTTATATTTTCAATGTTTGTACCACCTTTTCCCATAACTTTAGCTAAAGCATTCACAGGAATCATCATCTCAATGTATGAAGGCAATCTGCCCAAAGTTCGAGAAAACAGTAAAACAAGAGAAGAGTTAGAAACTATGACAACTTCTAACACATGAAGGGCATGCAATCACAATTAAAAAAGGCTCCTTAAAACATTGACAAGGTTTCATGAATATGATAAATGAGAGAAATGAATTATAAATTGCATTCTTGTGAAAATACATGGTAGAAATGTTTCAGAGAGGGCACAAGGAGATCCAAGGAAAGCAGTGGTTTGGACTATTACTTTGCTTGGATCACAGCAACAAGGTCTAAGCCAATACAAAGAAGTGCATAGAAAAGACATACCCTCCATATGTCTTTGATGAATATTGGGAAAGTGAAGCATAGCCATTCTCTCCAGCCTTGACAATGAACCAAAATAACAATGTCAATTAAAAGCTTCTTTGAATTTGCCAAACATTCTGAACAACAAACTTGTAGCAGATATCCTGAACTAGCAAACAATATACCTGCAAAGAGTTGTATCCATATAAACTGCTGCCAGAAAGTACCCCAAAACCCCTTTCAGTTTCTACTCTCTGGTCATAGCTCAAAGGTGCAACTGGTGGAATGTTAGGTAATACTGGTGGGACTGGCAGACTACTTGTATAAAGAGGATCAACCGGAGGAGCGTTTTGATTGGCATTTTTATAAGCATTCTGGCTGCCATCCCTGTCTCTCAAAGCATCTTCCCTAAGCCTCAAAACAATCTGAACAAGCGCATCACGCAAATTACCTACCTCTCCAGACACCTGGATCCCAATTGAAAATGAAAAACAATTTACACATTAAAGCCTGTCTGAGGACAACCAGAGGAAATCAAAACTAGAGGAGATGGGCAAACCTCCACAAGCTCATCATTGGAAGCAGCACGTTTAGGCTTTTCACCTTTTGAGATCCAAATTTCAGCCTTAGTCTTCTTGCGCATGTCATTTATAATTGAGCCACTTTTGCCAATGAGGCAGCCAATCACCTTTGTGGGAACAAGAAGACGAATATTTACTTTCTCATCATCCTCATCATTAATCTTTCCTTGAAGCAGCAAAACAGCTTCAACTGCAGCAGATTTCATATCATCGGTGGACTGCAGACACAGATCATGCATCGCACTCAACAGCCAAAAATTGATACGAAGAAAAAAAAAAACTGCAAAAAACAATGAATAAGCCTAACCTCTGCAGATGTGACAGTAATAACACATTCTTCAGACTCGTCCTTCCTATCATCAACATCAATACGTGCACCACTGTTTTGCCTTATACTCTTTATGGCACTCCCCCCTTACCAATAACACGTCCAATCTTGTTGGATGGGCATAGGACTCGCACTACTAAATCCTCTGAATGTGATGGACCACCATATCCAGAAACAACAGAAAAAGCAGATGGATAAACTGGCCATGCACTAGCTGTATCAGTATATCCATGAAGTTCTGGCACAGGTGGTGTTGCACCTATGACTGGAGGCACAGATTGAGAAGGGGGAATAATAGCATCTGCAGCAGGAAAGAAGCTACCAGCTGGATAGATAGTGACATCTGAAGGAATGATAATTGGTGGAAGCTCTGACACAGAAGTATCAAGGGAGATCTCTTTTTTGGTGAGAACTTGTACATGATAGAAGAAACTGCAAATAATGCTTTCTTAACTGCTTCAGCATCACCAGTTATCTGCATAGGCATATAAGAAAAATTAATACAACCGGCAATAAGGTAAACAACAGCAAATGGAGTATGAACATAGAGATGATTCACATGAAGCTTGTACCAGATAAGGTAAATATCTAGACTAGCAAAATCCAAATAAAGTTTGGCAAAAATGACACCTTAATCAAATCACAGAAACCCCAAAAAGCATCTAAAGTTTTTAAAACAAGATGGGAAGTGAGGAAAAACCACCTATCACTTGAACTAGTTGGCTAAATAGGGAAAGCTGGTTCAGCTATTTTTCATGAGCAGTAATTCTGCTTTGGCTGTAGGCTGGGACTTTACAGAAGGACAGCATATTCAAAGATGATCCTCTGATGATCCAAAGAAGAAACAATAGGAGAGCCTACAAGATATTTATTCTCCATATAGATTGAACCAGATTTACAGAGCTACAAAAGTAGACTTCAATCAATTGATAAAACTTAAACAACCAAGAAAAAATTGCAATGCACCTCCCAAAGTAAGGATTCAAATGAACAGCATGGTTTTTATGTGGTCATTAATAATTATAAAAAGGCAACTTTGCATATTATCATGAAGGGGATCCAAGTATAACCTTTTTTTTCAAAAAAAATGGAGGCTTTCTTGCATCTAACCCTAACCCTAAGATAAAGCAACCCTGAGAGAGTGAGTGGGTTAAACCTATAAAAATAAGAAGAGAATTTGTCAATTCACTCCATAACTTCTACCAGCATGCAATATCACCTGAGCAGTACCCACAATAGTTGGCTCACTTCCGGCCAGTGAGTTTACATTATGTGATACATACTACCAGGAATGAAAACAAGTTGACCACTGAAACAATATTAAGATGAAAAACTGATCGATCAAATGAAGCAGACATAATCACCAACAAATCCTGACACTACAAGCTAAAAGTTAGGTGTAAAGGAAACACAAAGCACACAAACACCTAAAGCTCACGATTGTTACAAAAGAAAAAGAAAAAGAAAAGGTGTAAGTAGGAAGATTGGTGGCCAATCCTAATTAAAAAGCCAAAAACATTAATTTTGACAAAAATATCTGAGAATCACAAAAACCATGATCAAACATGGATCACCATACAACTAATAAACCATGAGAATTTCTACATAAGAAATTGTTTTAAGATCTAACCTCATAATTCAACTTAAATCAGCTCCTATGATTCTAATTTAAGATTTTATTATTTGAAAGTCATAAAGAACTAAGAGCATGTACCTGAACAAAGTTGTCATAGCTCATAGCACAGGAATGAGTAGCTTCATTGGCATCCTTTGGGTTTACTTTTATGTTTGCCTTGGTCTTTGATCTCAATCTCTTTATGGTGGCCCCAGATTTGCCAATTATATTTGCAGCTTGGCTGGCTGGCACAAGTAGATGGGCTTCATCCTTGTTCCTCTCATCAGAGTCACTAGCGTTAGCCAGAGCACTGACAATTGCATCATGCATCTTAAGCAGAGCATTCTGAGCAGGGCAAAGAGGTTCCATGCTGTCCTCATCAACATCCGTAGGATCCTTCTCTTTAACATAGCAATATATGGTGATAACCCTCTTGTCCGCACCAGGAAAAGGATCAACAATCTTAATTTTAGCATGTGTCTCTTGTCTAATGGAATTTATGACCTTACCACTCTTACCAATGACACTCCCAATAACACCATCAGGGCAAAGTACGCGATAGACAACCAATTCACCATCACCAGATCTCACCATGTTACCCGGTCTCTTGTTCTGCTGTTTCCCATCATTGTCATCATCTCTCTGCTGGCGTGAACGCTTGCCAGTCTCCACCATGATTCGGTCAAAGATATAAACCTGTTGCAGATGAAAAAACCTCATATCAGTAGATCATTAAGAGAGATCACCAAAATGCAATACAAACACTATGAAGATACTTCATCAATCTCTTTGGCATGCACAGGGCACTCTTCCAAGAGGACAAGCTAGATAACATCATATTACCCAGCAAATTGAAACTGAGAATGAATACCATAAATACAATTTCTGCAACCAAAAGTTATGTATTAAACAGGTTAAAGGCTATCAAAGGAGATCAAAGAAAAATACCAAAACAATTTTCCCCTCAAAAGACACTAACAGATTACAGTCTGCAGTACATCTTATAGATTTAGCAGGAACTCACAGAATTACTTCCACAGCATAGATCTTTGCACACCAATCAGAACTAAAGGCATGCTACCTACCTGATGGACATGGACCCTGGCAAGGTAAAATTTGAAAACACAAAAAAAGTATGCAGAACACATATGGTTGCCGCACTACTGCCCTTTAACACACTTGAGCTCAGGGTTTCTTTGATAAGCGATAACCAACTGGCTGGCCAAAACAATTCGACACAAAATTAAATTGTCTAATTAACAATGTTGACATTAGTTTAGCACCTGATTTATATATTGTAAAAGCTTGGTCTGGCCACATGAAGCCAGACTGAAGAGTTCCACAAGCTCCTATTTATAATGTCACAGGGCCCACCATCTTGCGGTTAATGGCAGAAATTCCTCCCCAAGTCCCTCTCTGACAGCATTGGAAAGGGGCAAGAGAAATGGAATAATGGATAATGAAATATATAATTTACACTTTGTGCCTCTCATTCTTCCTCATATAAGGATAATTTTTTTCTCAGTCAACAGTGCCCTCCATGTTTACACTCTAATAGATGTGCCAGGAAGAGAGAAATATACAAATTAAAGGATTACATTATCAGATTTACTACAAATAATTACACCCTATGGAATTGCATCTGTTCCTCCTATAAACCTTAGAAGACAGAAGTTGAGTCTTGGATTCCTCATTCACTCAATTTTGGGAATGAGAGTTTCTTGATTCTTTATTTTTGGGTTTCTTTTTTCAACATGCCATGCAAAACGTTATGCTCATCCGAGTGCCCTTCCATCCAAGCCTTTTCATCTCTGTTATCACTTACAGCTTTTGTGTTGTTCTGGCTGTAATTAGCCATAGACATTCATTTGGACAGTCACAAGTATTGCACATGCCAAAATGTGTCTGCTTCTTCAATTTTCCATTGTTTTGTTATTATGAGGATGAAGAAAATAATCAAATAACTAAACTTTAACCAATTAAATACTACCGACAAGAATCAATAAACAGCAAGAATCAACCAAAAATTCCTAAACACATCAGAGAATTGAAGAGAAGAGAATCATAGGTGCATACTATTGCAGTTACTATAATAGATTTTCTTAGAAGCAAACAAGACAACAAACAAGAAGATAATACAGAACACGAACAAGATAAAACCTAAAGAATGAGTATCTAACTAAATCAACCAGAATTTTTTTTAAAAAAAGTTGCCATTTTGACACAGCAGTTGACAGCGATCGAATTTGTTACGAACAACAATATATCATCGAATATACCAAAAATCCATTAAAAAAAGGAATAAGAGGAAGGGGTGAAGAATCCCAGAGAAAGAGCGGATCGAAGAAGAACAAAATATGATCCCTGGACTTCTCAGGGGATATTCCATGACCAAAACTAGAAAGCAAAATTCTAACGCTGATAAGGAAAAGCCTAATTCTAGCAAAAACCAAGGGTCTGGGGACTGGGGTAGCCCCAGAGACAGGGACGCCACGGCGAAAGAGGTCAAAGCCCTCGAACGAAGAAGGAATGAAGATGGAATCCGAACAAGATAGAGGAAGCATACCGTATCAGGATGAAAAACCCTAACCCTAGACAGCGCCCAAACACAGAGCGCGAGATGACTTCTCGCTGCCTCGAAAGGAAGACCAAGACCACCCGCTGGGTTTCTGGATGCCGGGACCGCCACCGGCCCAGTCGGTGGAAACCGTCCTTGACTGGGTATTGGAGGTCGCCCGGCCGAGCTTTTTCGTTTACTGCGGGCCCAGTCGGTGTCAACCATCCTTGACTGGGTATTGGAGGTCGCCCGGGCGAGTTTTTTTTATTTTTTATTTTTGCGGGTGTGCCAGTGGAAATTATATTATCTACCACCTAGGCTTGATCCCTTTTGGTCCTCTCTCTCAGCCGTTCGATTTGCCGAACCGGTTTCAAAAACAAACCAGCCCGGATCGATCCGGTCCGAGGACTTAGTCCCAGCGGTCCGAAAGTTTCCGGCGGGTACAAAGATGGCGGTGGATTCCGGAGTCCCCCCCCGCCTTCTCTCCTCTTCCTCCCATCGTCGCGGAAAGCGGTTTCGAAGGAGGTCCGTTAAACCCCTCTACGTTTTGCTCTCATTTTCGTCATTTTATTTCGTTTTTATTGGTTTAAAGTACGATTTTATACCATATTTAGTGAACGTTGTTCTCTATAAATAGATTATATTCTTCCAAGCCCTATCTAGGGTTCAGGTTCCCTCTTACCCGAAGAATTTGTTTACGCTTCTTAGATTTGTGTGGCTAACTTAGATTCATCTACCAGGTCCGAGTATGGTCCTCTCTCGGCTCTCACACTTCGGGGCCCGGTTCTTGAAAGAATCTGGAATAGGTATTTTTTATTTTATTTTATTTCATTTATGTTATTTTTCCACTCTTTTTTATGTATTCGTTGCTGTTAGATATTTACCTTTTAGTTATCCAAAATTTGAACTGGGAATGGTATTTAGTGGTAATCAAAGTATGGGGTTCGTAAGAACAATGATTTAAGTGGTGTGTTCTGGTGGAGGAGTGCTGAATTTGTGCAGTATGTTCTGCATGTCATGCTTACACTCAAAAACGGCCTTGTGGTAACATGCTAGAGAGATATTGCCAAACTGCTGAAGCAATGGGGCAATCCACAAGTCGAAAATCAATACATGTGCACATGCTGATTATTGTGCCATGTGTTGTTTCAGAATATATGGCATGGCATTACACATTTGTAACATATAGGCATTAAAAAAAAAAAACAATGAACAATAATCATTACAAAAAAAACCATACGACAAGAAGTTATTCTTTAGCTGTATGGCTCTATTCTTGTTACACACTTACACTAGCAATATTATAGTTTTGTATAAGTGTACTACAATTAGACCAAAGCTAAGTTTAATATAGTGGTACTATAGTTATGCTATAAATATGCTACAATGATGCTATAATTGCACTCGATATATGCTGTAATTATATGTGGTTTTACAGTCCTTAATTATATTATATGCTGTATTGACCACATGTTTGTACTGTTCCATAGTTACATCACAATTATACTGCAATTTTAATATAATTGTCCTATAAGTATATTGTAGCTATTTATAGTTATACTATAGTTAAAGTTAGATTACTGTTATACCACACTTACATATTGCATCTATAATATAGCTAGACAATGACTATAATATAATTTCACTATAGTTATTCTACTGTCATAAATAGCTAAACTATACCTTATATGATAACCATACTATAGTTATATTACAACTATATTTAATATAGTTATTGTCATTAGTTATAGTATGGTTTCCATGAGCTTCATGCTCGATGTTAAGAACAAGCTCATTGCCTCACTCGCTTGTGAATTGTTGATGAAAAATTGAAGGGTTTATAATTTTTGTTGTTTGGTTTCCATTGGTATAAGGCCATGTTGACGATACCCTCCAGTTCGAAGGGACTTTGGGCACAAAACCATGCTACATGCTTGCCTGCATTGGCACAGTATGTGTTGTACAAAATGGACCAGCACATGTCTTTGATTTAGAATTGCATCATGAAGAGGCTGAAAGAAAATGTAACGTAAAGAGTTAATCTTTCCATCATTTTTTTTTGGGTAATCTTGAGAGAAAGAATGTTACACAATTCTACAATTATTTTCTAAAAATTTCTTAATTTCTTAAACATAACTCCTTTAAAATTTGAATGCTACCTAGTCTCTATTACCACATAGTGTTTCAGGCTCTCTAATCTTTGGATGAGACCTACAAACTCATAAGATCACATATTCATACGTTTAGGAGTAGTACAATTAACAGAGATAATTGAAGTCCAGAAAAGATTTCCCATCAAAGGTTTGAGATGAATCTTGATATGACTCAAAAATCAGTTTTTCGGATTTCTTAGGTGTGGTTGTGTATATATAGACTAACAGATGAGGCGTTTTAGGAGTAGTGTAGCATGTAGATGTATTTATGTATGCACATATGTATGTATGTATTTATATGTGTGTGTCTCTATTGGTTGCAAACATCCATACTTGACATGTGTTTGTTCTGAAGCTAGCTTGAAACCCTGATGCTTATGTTTATATATTTATTTAGTTTGATTGTTTTGATGCTAAAGCATTAATCTGCATGGGATTAGTGTGGAAGGCTTTAATTGCTGCCTTGGTTTATTTACATATAAAAATACCTTGCTGTTTAAGTGAATTGCTTACTTAGGATTTCTTAGGCAAATCATGTTCACAAAATTTTCAATAAATTTATTTGAGATATGTATATAAGATTTTTTATATCATATTTCCTTCTTCCATTGGAATTTGTCTAAGGATTTGCCCCTTTTAATCATGTATCCAATATTCAGGGTCTTTGAGATAACATTGATTTGTTTTGACATGACTGGATTGAGCTAGGATAATATCTCTTTCTTTTATGATTGTATTCAAATTTCAGAGTCCAGAAACTAGCATAGATCAAATTCAAAAGTCAAAACCAAATTGGATCATTGGTTTTCAAAGCCAATGCATACTAAGAGAAACAAAAGAGAGCTTAGTCATGGATTTTTTTTTTTTCCTAACAAAGCTTTTTTGGGAGTTCTACATATGGTTTTATAATGTAGACCATGGTGAAGAAACTACTGATAAAGAACTACCATCAACTAACAAGTTTTGGGCGAAAGATTGGTACTTTTAATTACTTTGGATATTCCTTGCAGAGTTTTATGTTTGGATTCATCAAAAGATGTGAACTTGTAAGTTCCTAATACATTGATAGAGGCAACCAAATTATGGATCAGAGGATATGCCTTCTGTGCCAGTCCAAGGAGACTTGGTCCTTCTGTTGGGTAGATCAAAGAGAAAGAACTCTTTGGCAGTGCAACGCATGCCATACTACCATTTGCTGAACTATATCACGCTTGTGGTTGTCATGGGGTCCATGGCCACATCATAAATTTGATGATTTTGCACAAGGGATCAATGCTGAATTTTCCAAAATTTGAAGGTTGCATCAACATAAAGCCAAGCATTTGAAGGTCATGTCATACTTCCCTGGTTTTCATATCTCATGATGAGGATATTGTAAAGGGAGCAACCCAATGTGCTTCCAAAAGGCATAAGCTTTAAATTTTCTTTTGTTTATAATATTTCTTGCATTAAAAGTCTTTTAGGACTAGTAACGTAGTTTGGGATTCAATTCTCAGCACTAACTATTTAGTTGCCATTTCAGAAGAATACATTGTTTTAGGGATTAATGCTTGGCTTTAAGTACAATTGTAGTCCCATAGCTTCTGTTACAAATCTTATATTGGTTGGCTATTGTGATGGTTTAAAGATAGTGTATAGTTAAACCTATTAGCCTAAGCATTGGTAAGTCAATTACAAAAATATTAGTTTTTTTTTTTTTTTAGCTAGAACTTCTATGCATAGTCCTAGTTAGGTTACCTGAGATGGTAAAGTGTTCTGCAAGTAAATTAGTTGGTTTAGACTTGTTCAAGTAGCTCCATATGTAGGGGCAGCCACAACAATGGGTCCATGTACTACATTTTTTTTTAGGAGCTAAGAGTGCAAGATTCTTTCCCTTAATTAAGGGTTTAGATATTTAGGGAAAATACAGCCTTAAACATTATGGTCAAATCGCTTCATGCAAAATATTGCATAAACTCCTGATAAGAAGTATCCTCATCTTAATCAAGTTGCTGTCTTTTTCTCTTTAGATCTGAAATGTAATTGTCGATTTGAAGATATGAGAGCTGGTCTGATCCAAATTTAGATCAGAGCAGTATCTATATAAGTGCAAACAAAGCAACAGGCAATGACATAAGCTGCAGCAGCAAAAATAGCAACTAATGTTAATCAGTATTCTTGTATTTCATGAGTGGTTCATAGTTTTATCGTGACTAAGGTTCACCATACTTGGAACCGATACTCTTTCGGCACCAGCTCAGTATGGTACGAGATGCATCATGCCATTTTGCTACTGTTTTAGGGTGATACGGGATAGTATGGAGCCTGTACCATTTTGAAACTGCAAACCATCTTGATTTTTCATCGGTTCAGTATACCTCAAACGGAGCGGTTTGGGATAGTTTGGTGTACCTTAATTATCCATAAAGTTTATGAATTTGAATGATATGTATGTTTTAGTTATTCCAAAGAGGTTTAGAGCAAAATTTAAGTGACAGTGCTAATGGATGTTCCAACAAAGTTTACAATCTCGGTAATAGACTGCATACCAATGGGAGACCGGTATGGCATGGTACTTGTACTATCCTGCACTGACTTGTAATGGTACATTTTTTTTTTGTTCTCAAAGTTTTAAGCTTTCTTTATTTAGTTTTAAGTAGAGAATTAGGTTTTCTTAGTTCATTTTTTATGTTTAAATGCAATGTACTTAAAATTTTTATCTTACATGCTTAAAGAATAGTATGACTACATAATAAATGTTAAATTTGTTAAGTGTAATATTGAAAATGCAAATATATTAAAAAAATGAAAATGCAATATACATGTATGTTCTGTTTGAAGTCAAGTGTTGATGTTCCTAATACATGTTTGGATGATGTTCATGGTTGAGTCCAGGGACTTGACTTCCAGTCTTTGTATTGTACCCATCCAGAATTCTGGTAGGCTATCTGTACAGGATTGCCATGTTGATACTGTCACTCTCGGGCAAGATCTGATCCATAATCTAATGGAGTTTGGAGAGGATTGATACTTACATGTATATGTAGACTTAGAGAGCACATATCTGTTATATGGTTCATAACTTGGCGCGGAAGAATATGATCTGATATGGTATCACAATCTTGGGTCGAGGGATTCAGATTCCCACTTGATGCACCACCTCATTAGCTAGATCGATATTGCATCCACTACCTCTGGATCTCCTCCTCTTGTATGCCATGGGATGTAGGAATCAAACATCAGCCACTACCTCTGGATCTCCACCTCTTGTATGCCATGGGATGTAGGAATCAAACATCTTTACATTTTTTTAATTTTATTATTTTTAATGAAAATTAAAATATATTTTGATAAATGAAATCTATGCTATTGCATATATTTGACTAAGAAATCTATGATGTACCATGAAATCATGCCAAAATACCGCAATTTGGCTTTATTTTTCCATATTTTTTCAATTTTTGCCCCTTTATGGAATGCAGAGAAAAGAAATGGAGGAAATCTAGGAAAATATCTTGGTAAGTTGAAGATTTGCCCTCCCCGCTTACTCTCCAATTTGTTCACTCTCTTTGCCTCTTGTCTCTTTCTTTTATGTTGCTCATGTTCAAAATAAAGGGGAAAAAGGTGGGGTAATCTTTTCTCACTCAATTATTAAGAGATAAGGATTAGATGTGTCTGAACTAGTATATTGCCAAGCTGAATCACCTGGAACCACTTGGTTCTGAGTGGTTGGGCCCAGTATTGGCTCAAGCCCCAATTCACACCGAGACGATGAACTTTCTTGGTTCGTGGTCGGTAGGGTATGATACCAACTGAACTAGATGGTTCAGTCTGGTATTGTATACCAAGGTGCTGGTCACAACCTAGCATGCATATTGTGCCATGTCAGAATAATAGATGCCATGCTACTTGCATTGGGTGTTGGTATTGGTCTAGCATTCATGGACACTTGAATGTTGGTTCCAATAATAATTGGCCTAATGGAAGTTTCAATAATTTGAGATTATATTTGCGATGATGAAGAGTTTTGGGGGAGAAAACTAGAATTAACTGCATGATCTAGAGGATTGTTTTGGAAGGTAAAGTAGTTATAATAAATCTTCTGTCAGTTATCCTTGCATCAAAGTAGTCAATTTCAAGAAGTCTTATGACAATATCAAGTGCCTTGCTTGATAAATAACTTGTCATATGGAGTTAGGTTTTGAAATAAGTAATTGACTAAATAAATTTTCATGACGATCAGATTTTCTGATTTTCACAATATATGCTTGGAAGACTCAGAAGTAATTGAATGTCACCTCTATTTTCTTTTTCTTTTCCCCTTTTTATTGCCATCATGCGAACTCTTAAACTATGACACAAAGCTAAAATAGTTTTATGGCCTTTTAAGGCATCTAGATGTCAATTATATTTGATGAAGGTACGAGGCCACTCATTGTTATGCTAAACTCTATTTTGACAACTTCCTAATTATGAATTGATCTACTTGACAGAAGCCAAAAATTATCTCTATGTCTGAACACAAGTTTAAGTATAGAAGTCAATGCTGTAAGAGTACCTTTCTGTAGAAAATTCAGGATTTGTTTGACCAGCTTATTGGTGCAGGTTTAGATGATGTATGTTGGGAATTACTTAGCACTTATATGTTTGGGAGTAGTCATTCCATGATCTGTGATTTGTTATGAATTTAAAATGGAAAAGGACATCTTATTTCTCATTAAAGCTCCTCTTTTCCCTTATTTCTCATTTCTTTTCTTCATGGTCTTTCTCTCCTCTCTAACCTTCCATTTCTCTTCTTTCATCTAAAGTCTAAACTAAGTTTGGTTTTTTCTGTTTTCAGTGATCGTGTTCTCTTCTAATCAGACAGTATCAATATTATTTGTGGTTGACTGCAAAATGAATCAAAACCATGGGTTCTTTAGAGATGGAGTGCCTTAAAGATTTAAACAGCACTAAGATTATGTTGATTTGAGAAGGCAATATTGTCCCTGATTATGCTATGCTTCTCTGGACTTATTTGTCAAAAAACGGTTGTCACATTAGTCCCTGATTGTTGAACATGACCATTGCAGATCTGATTGCAGAAGAACCAATAATGATGTAACTAGCGATTGAAGATTAAATTGCAGAAGATTCTCAAGGTGACAATTTTACAATGAAAATTGTCCAATAGAAATGTGATGTCTAGGTTCATTAGATGAAGATCCAGTGAACAATGAAGCTAGTTTGGTGAAAAAAAACATTTAACAAAGTTGATAGTCTTCAACAAGCAATTTAATCGATGACAATTCAGCTCTCAATCCATCAGGCAAAATCTCCATGGGATTTAAACTTAGTCCATGATGGAAGCTTTCATTTGCAAGATTGGCTTATTGAGCATGATTTCACCTTCATTCTAGATTATTGCAGAAAAGTTACCCAACAGATGAATCTTTTTTTGATGATATTTTGTTGCTGTAAAGGAAAGCTTATCTTATTTTCCACTTCTCTTCCCAAAATTCTTTATTCTGTATCCTATTGAGACTGCATTTTTTATATGGTTCCTTCTCTCAATCTACTGCAAGATTTTTTTTTTTTTGCATGATATCTATTTACTGCATGATATATATTAAATAACTTTTTTCTTTACCACAAGTATTCAAATTGTCTCCTGAAATCAAATTTTCTTACTGGTTTAAGTTGACACTAGCTAGCTTCTGTTTGGCAGGTCAGTTTTCTATAACTGGAAGAGGATGTATTAAAGGGCCTTACAGCCGTTACTTATACCGCATGGTTAGTTCTTTTTTTTCTAAACTGGCATGCATTATATGTTGTATAACCAAATCTGTCATGATCACGGTGACAAGAATGCATACAAACTTAATTCTTTTCCTCTACATCTCCATTGTTAATTTTTGGGGAATATCATATTTAAGAGTGAAATTAAATTACTAGTGTCAAGTTAAGTTCTCATGCAAATATTTTGAACTTTTACCAGGTAATCAGATTTGGGCTTCTGTAGCAACTTGAAGTCAGCAGTTTTCATTATTTTTTGCTTTAGCTATCCTTAGGTTTCTATTTTATTTCATTAAAATTTTTCCTAGTTTAGTTTTTATGTGCAATTACATGAAATGACTTCTCTTCCTTGGCTCGTTATTTTTATTGAACAAACCTGTATAAAGTTTATTTTACTACCCTTTTGTGCTTTGTTGGACTTTCAACTGTCTGATTAATCTAGTTTGTAAAAATTCATGCTTATTAATCTTCATCAAAGCCTTGTTTACATATACCATGAGTACCATGATATTTTATATATATTGGAAGCAAATTGTCATTGAACTTTCAGGTAATCATTTCACAAGCTCAGCTTCTTTATCAGGATAATATATTGAGAGTTTTTTCTTGATGTTCCTGTTTCTAAGAATAGATGAATCATAATGTTTTATGACTATTGACATGTCATTTTCAGAAAAGTCTTGCCTTTTCTACTGCAGTCTCCGGTGAAGCTCATGAGGAAAGTGGTGAACAGAAAGAGAAGTAAGTTCCCGATCATTTAGTTTCATATTAAGCGATCTTATGATGTAGCCTCCATATTTTATGAGGTTTTAAACTCCATGATTTACGTGTAATCCATGCATGCTTCTAAGTAATCATGTTCTTTAGTGTTGAAATCAAGTTGCTGTCTTCCTGTTGTGTTGTTTATTTATTTCCCTCAATGGTAATGCATTGTTTATAGTGTATATACCTTTTCAGATTTATATTACTGGATTGAAAGACAACAAATATGGGACAAACTATAGCCTTTGGAGGCATTTAGGGTGCATTTAGGTCTACCAAATCCATAGCTTGTTCTGATATGATATCATCTTATTTTAAATGAAAGTGATATGATTATCTACTAGTGTGTTCTTGGATTGATATTTATGTTTAGAAAATTCATAAAATCATGGAATTGGAACTTTCTAATTTCAGTGGAGTTTTTCAGCTCATGTTATTCCTCATCGGTACTTGTGTTTATATGTTTTAACTTCTCCTTGAAACAACTTCATTCCTCTTTTTACAAAAGGATATCAATCATTTTTAAATATTTATTTATCCAGGCTTGAATGCTGAAACAAAATGATCTTTTTTTGTGTGTGTTCTATGCTTTTAGAGCACTCACTTTCTGCCACAAAGTTAAGAAGCACTTTTGTGATATTGTTTTTGGTAAACCATACAGGATAACTGTGACGTTTGTTGATAAAGATGGTGAGGAAAAGGTGATCCAGGTTCCTATTGGAATGTCAATGCTAGAAGCTGCCCATGAAAATGACATAGAACTTGAAGGTTTTATCTTGTGATCCCTAGACAATTATATAGATTTTCATAACAATTTGCTTTATATGTAAGGTGAACTCATTGGGCCTTCTCTGCAGTCAATGGCTATTGATTTGCTTAAGTACCTCTGATGATTCATGTGCTTTCACTTAATCACTCCAACTATCAAATACTGCATGTACAAATTCAATAAGATTATGTGAATCATGAACTTTTGTCTACGGGTTGTTGGATGAGAAATTGTTGCATTCAGCTTACCTTTGTTTGGGGTTCATTATTCATTTTCATTTACACTATTTCTGATGTGGCCTCAGGAGCATGCGAGGGCTCGCTAGCTTGTTCTACCTGCCATGTGATTGTGATGGTATGTCCTTGGGTATTCCACTAGATGATACATGAAATTTCGTGGACTTCTATGCATTCTCTGACTAGCAAGCTCCTATCAGGATACGAAATACTACAACAAATTAGAGGATCCAACAGATGAAGAAAATGACATGTTAGATCTAGCGTTTGGGCTTACTGAAACGTATGTGAATCTTCTTGTGAAAAGCTTAAACAGTTTCCATATTTTATTTGGAATAATTTTTTAAACCATTTTTGCAGATCTCGCCTTGGTTGCCAAGTGATTGCGAAGCCTGAGCTTGATGGAATGCGCTTAGCACTACCAGCAGCTACACGAAACTTTGCTGTTGATGGGCATGTAGCAAAGCCACACTGAATGTGTTGGCATACTTCTTGAGTGTGTAAAGTTTTCATTCGAACCACAGTTTTGCAGTTTGTGCTGCATAGACAATTTTGATCTTTAACATCCAAAATCATCAAAATCAAATGCACCATTGTTGTAGAATAATTGTTCAACATTTTGAGTCATGTATTGAGCTCTGTGGACTCCTTTTTCCGGAGATGCGGTTTCTTTGTACTCAACTTTATTTCGGATGTATATGAGGTTCTAACTTAAATGTTCTCTCTTAACGCTGCAACCACTTGGGTATGATTTGTATTCAACTTCAAGCATCTTTGATGTCCTGTTACTAATTTTTTGCTTAGCCGAAAAACTGGTGCATTAAACCTCATGAAGCCTTGCTTCCCATTTGTTTCTTATAATTTAGGCTGAAAAAGTGGTCATTTTCGATATGTTGATATGCTGCGAGCTTATCAAAGTAAATGCGTATTGTGCTTTACCCCCTTTGTTATCGGTGCACTTGTTCATTTTAGAAGCAAGTTATCCAGCCATTTGGCTTGTTAACAAAGTTTGTATGATGACTATAAAATCCAGTAAATGGGGAATTTTCACCTCATGATGGCTCATGTATTTAATGTTTGTATCTGAGGGATTAAAGCAGTTGCCTACCAAGAATAATAAGGACTCAAATTACAGCATCATTCTGCTTGGAAGGACCCAACCTCACCTGAAGTCAACTCACGATTGATTTTTTTGTTCTGGTCCACCCTATCCTAGATGTATCAAGGTTTGACCTTTTATTGTGCTGCCTTTCTAGGTTCACTAATTCAAGGTTCAAGATGTTTTAGTTGCTTTTATTTTTATGATTCTGCCTATGAATATATAAATGTAGACAACTTAGAAGAACGACGGCTTTTCCTAAGGTAGAAGATCTGGACCTACCAAAGCCCTTTTCCTCGCGCAGTTATGTTCAAATCTTAGTTTGCAGCTCTACACTTCGGAACACAATGCTTGCTGATGCTCCAATTTTTTTCCTTTTTTTGTCAATTTATTTCGTTGGTATGTTTGGTATTGCATTGTACACTTTTTTTTTTTTTTTCGGTACCTAAACTACAGCTCAACCCAACTAAGCCTTTTCTCAACTATATGGGTTAGTTATATGAATTTACTTTCTCCATTTTATTATATTCAGGACCAAATTGATTTATCATCGCATCCGAGTGCCGATGCGGTGCCTTTTGCTTATTTGTTGAAATCGAGTGCCAGTATGGTGCCTTTGCTTATTAGGTAGATGCAATGCAATACATTTGATTTATTAGATTCATATTTTAAAAGTTCTGAAGAAATTTTACGCCAGCTGTCAGCTATCATTTTTCGGTGCTACCATTTTTGGTACCTAAACTAGCACAAAAAAGTTTATATTTTTCGCCCCACTTCTTGTTTGCCATTTTCTGTCCTCTTCGTGGCATGGATACCCTTCCTCTTCTCTCTTCTCTCTTCTCGTTACCATCTGCCCCTTGCTAGCAATCGCTCAAATGACTAATCATAAACGATCAATATAAATTGAAATGGATTCACGAAGGTGGTTGTGGATATCTTGCCACGTGTAAGTAACTATATGAGTAATGCTGCCACAATATCTAGTAGTTACCTAGCTACACTAGGCTTGCGTTTGTTGTGGACGTCACAACTCATGTAGTCCATCCGTCCATGGATGATGAGATACCAGTAACTAGCCTCGTAGCTGGGAATCATCTCACATATGTATGCCAGTGAAGGGCAACCGAGTAGTGGTTCCTTTCTAGCTTTCTTTTTTTACTCTTCATCTCTAACTTTCAATAAGACTAAGATACCTCCTTCTTCTCCTTCATTATTCTTTATTCCTTTTACAAAAAGAAATGGCTACAAAATTCTTCCCGATCGTCCTTCTCTTCTTTTATTAACTTAACTATTTGAGAGTAAAAACCTTCGACACAAAAGCTTTACTGAAAAGTTTGGATTTTTTTTTTTTTTTGAAGACTCTCTTATGATTATTAGGTGGATTAGTCAGGAGAGGGATTCATACTCTTTCTAAATTCCCTTATAGATATTAGAGCCTTTTTCAGGATACTTGTGCTCTTATGATTCGTCATATTTATCGGAAGGTCAATATTGCGGCGTATTGGGTTGCTTCTACTGTTGGTAAGTGAAAATGGTACCTCGGAGTCCCTTGTTCTATTATTTTGCAGCAAATTTTATACTCTGATCTTATGGGTTTGACTCGCGTCAAATTCTATACTCTGATCTTACGGATTTGACTCGCATTAGAGTGATGTGATCATCCGCTTGTACAAGAAAAAAAAAAAGTTTCGCTTTTTGGGACCATGACTTTCAACATCTCCCTATTGTTACGCAAAGTTTTGCCAACTTATTCTGAGTGACATCAATTATGCTTAAAATATTATAATTGGCCCTTTACAGAGTAGTAATTAAGTTTAAAATATGGTGGGAAACATGCATCAAATCCTATGGTGCATGGCGGGTGGACATGCAAAACTATCACAAAACAAGCAATCGAATCACACTTCGTACTTTTTCGTGCCAACTTCAGAATATCAAATTATATCTAAATAAATAAATGAATAAATAAAATCCTGTGCATTAAATGGGCTCCAAAGATAGGGGCCCAATTGGTGCTTTGGGCCCAATTGGTGGTCATGGGAAGTGGGAGACGAGCGGTGTGTGGGGTCCACCGAGGTGCCCAAGTGTTCGCCAGCGATTAGCGTGATGCATCAAGCTGTGACAAACCTGGGCCCCACTGCCGTTGTGTCCTCACCGCTCACCAGCAAAGTGCCATACTGGCGTTGGTGAGGCTTGAAACCTCACGAACTAGTCGTCGTCGTCGTCGTCGTCGAACCACCTCCTTCCCACGGCGCTACCGGCCTCGCTCCTCCGCTCGCCGGCCCGATGGGACGTAGGCCCGCCGCCGCCCAACCCGACGGAAAAGTCGACAACACCCGGCCGAAGACCAAGAAGAAGAGCCGGAGGAAGGCCATCTCCATCCCCGACCCTCCTCCGGTAACTCTTCTTAACCTCTAGGGTTCTAGGGCTTTAAGTACTTCTTCTTTATAAAACCCCTAAATTGGAATCGTTTAGATAGCCTTTAGGCGTAAATATCCTCTTTTTTTATGCTCGTTAACTAAGATTTTAGTAATTTTTAGAGTGGTGGAGCATAAAATACTTCTTTACGACAACCCTGCATTGAAATCGGCATATCTCTTTTTTAGATATAAATTTGTAACTTTTTAGCGTTGCTGATAGAAACATACCAATTTATAAGCTGAATCCAAGGCCTTAATCAAAATGTTCACTGATTCTGTTTAATTTTCCGCCTTCCCTGTTATCCTGGCATGTCCAACGCTTGTTGGAGTCACAATTCATCTCTTCTTTGGAAGAACAAAAGAGCATCCACGAGATTCCTTTTTTTCCTCTGATGAAAAATGGTTTTTAACAATCTTTTCCATTAAAGACGTGTAGGTATAAGGTAGATGCTGTTGACTGGCTTCATTAAGCTATGTGGTTGGTGATATGTTAATGTTCTTATTAGTGTAAAAAACTGAACTTTTAATTTTTTTTTTAATCAAAAATGTGTAACAATCTTTCTGTTGATTCCTGAATCATCGTCCATGACTGTTTTCATGGAGCCATGTGGTTGCTGGAGCAATTATTGCTGTATTGGATCTTTATATGTTTTAGTGTTTTCATATTTGTTTAGAAGTTGTTGCATCCTGGAACACCTGATTGTTTCTCTGATGTAGTTCTATTGTGCATTTCAATATGCTTTGTAGGCAGTGGACGAACCAGGCAGCAGCAGAGAAGTTATTGCTCCCAAGACTGGAATGAAGTTTAAAACCTTAGAAGAGCTATGTGAATTCTACAACCGGTATGCCCAGCATCTCGGATTTGCCACGAAGATTAAGGGATCGAGCAGGAATCGTGCATATATACAGATCATGTGCTGGAAGGGCCGCAAGAGGGATACAAGGAGGACGGATGCCCTTGCGCCAAGACCAACTCTATATACCAGCTGCCCAGCAGTGCTCAAAGTGCGTCTGTGCCGCTTTGATGGCATGTACCACCTTAAAGAAGTTGTTCTTGAGCACAACCATGAACTCAATCCACTCCGAATGCACTTCTACAAGGACGAGAATATGGTCGGAGCTGGTGTAAAGAAGCGGGAAGCACCTGTTGGTGTATTGAGGGAAGAGCCCTTAGCTTTGTGTGAAAGGGAGTGGATGAGCTCTGTTGATGAGATACGATGGTTGAAGCTTGAGAAAGAGGATGTTGAAGCTATCCATCAGTTCTTTTGCCGCATGCAGGCTAACAATTCGAACTTTTTCTATCTCATAGATATAGATGGGGAGGGCCATCTGAAAAATGTGTTCTGGGCTGATGGCAGATCGAGAGCAGCATATCGGTACTTTGGTGATGTTGTCTTATTGGATACATCTTGCTTGAGGAGCAAGTATAATGTTCCTTTAGCCATATTCATTGGAGTAAATCATCATGGTCAGCCAGTGCTGATGGGTTGTGGCTTGATTTCAAATGAGATCACAAGAACCTATACATGGTTGTTCCAGGCGTGGCTATCATGTATGTCAGGGCAATCTCCTAATGCCATAATAACTGACCAGGGGAAGGCCATACAAGAAGCAGTTGCTCAAGTATTCCCAGGTTGTCCTCATCGTCAGTGCCTCTGGCAGATTATGAAAAGGATTCCTGATGAATTGGAAGGATGTGCAGAATATAAAGAAATAAAGAGGGCATTTAAGAAAACTGTGTATGATTCTTTAAGTGCTCATGAATTTGAAGTAGAATGGAGAAAAATGATTGAGAAACACAATCTTGCACACAATGAATGGCTTAGGTTGTTATACCAGGATCGATATCATTGGGCTCCTGTTTTTGTGAAAGATAAATTTTGGGCAGGGCTGTCCACTACCCAACGTGGTGAAAATATGGATTTCTTCTTTGAAGGACACTTAGAGTCAAATACTTCTTTAAAGAAATTTCTTAACGAGTATGAGATGGCTATGGAGAGTAGATATGAAACTGAAGCTCTAGCAGATTTTGAGTCATTCCATAAGTCCCACCATTGTTCACACAATTCTATGTGGAGGAGCAGCTTTCAAAAATTTACACAATTGACATATTTGTAAAGTTTCAGGACGAGGTGAAGGCCTTGGTATACTGTCATCCTTCGCTAATTAGGAAAGATGGCTTGGAGTATATTTTTGAAGTCAGAGAACGTGTAAGAGGAAAAGAAGGTAAAATGATGGAGCAAAAAAATATGAAGTTATATTTAATGCAATTGTCAAGGAGGTACGATGCATTTGCCATTCCTTTCAGTACAGAGGTATTTTATGTAGGCATGCGCTATCTGTGTTCAACTTTCAGGACGTTGATGAGATTCCATCTGGATACATTGTTGAACGTTGGAAAAAGGACTTTAAAGGGGTGCATTCTATGGTTTGTCCTCCTTATGAAATGGTAGCCAATGGGCCAATGGAGCGTTATGAAAATCTGTACAAGCGTTGCCTCAAACTAGCAGAGGTAGGGACCATATCTGATGATAAATACCAGTTTGCTCTAAAATAGTAAACGAGGCAATGGAAAAACTCCTCAAGGACAACTTCACATGCAAAGGTAAGCAGGTTAAGATTGTGATGACGGAACCTACGATAGACGGCTATAGTGTTGATAGCACTGCAACAAATGGCAACAAAGAAACAGGTAAAGAGATTGATGAAATTCATGATCCTAAGGAAGCAAGAAAGAAGGGGCGCAAAACGAGGAAAGAACCTGTGGACACATTAAACAGCAACAAAGAAAAGGTATACAATAAATGAACTGATATTTTGAGCCAGCTAATTCCGAAGAGATTTTTTTCTTTTTAATGTATCAATGGCTATGCAATAGTAAATGCTGTGGAAACTGACAATAAAAATGCAGTGCTTCTTAATGCCCAATAACACATCATTTGGCAGCTTGTTGGGACATGTGGAAGCATCAATTAGCAATTTTTACTTATTTTTGAAGTGCACTTAATCTCTAAAATTTAGCCATCTGTCTCATAGTACTTTTCCTTTCTTGGTTAATTGTGGAAAATGAAGGAACAAGTTAACCAGACAAATGCATCAGTTTTTCTCCATTCTCCTCTGCCTTTGAACTACCAACACCCATTGGCCAATCCATCATGGAGACAATGGAGCTTTCAGCACATGAACCAGGTTCAGCCATCTAACTTGATTTACTATGCTGCGGCACCAGTGAACCACCCACAGTTTGGCCTCTTCCTAAATAGGGTATATATGTTATACTATCATTTGCTATAGTCTTCCTAATTAAATATAACTAATTTCATTTAGCATCTCTAGCTGAGCAATTGACATTTACAGGATCAGCTCAGTGATCCAAGATTTAGCAATCATTCAGCAATTCCATGGACCTCTCAGCAAGTACTACAGGTCTGTTATTTATTTACTTATTCTCCTCCTTATTTCTGTTTTAGCTTTGTAATATTAGCATCATGACCTTTGTTTTCCCTCCTTTTCATTTCTTAGCTAATTCTAGTAATTGAGAGGTGTCACATTCCATTAGTGATGTTTGATGTAATTAATATGCAGAAAACTCAAAACATAGTGGCATCTCGTGGTCCAAAGAAAAAGAAGAAGAGGAAGAATGATGTTGTAGAACTGTCCCCTTGAGGTACAATATGTATTTCTTGTGCAGCTACAGTTATTTTTTGGCTTTTTTGATTTGTGCTTCATGTATTGTGCCTTTTAGCAGAAAGCAAACCAAATATTCACTAAAACACGTTGTATTTGTTGTGCAGCTACAGTTATTTTTTGGCTTTTTTGATTTGTGCTTCATGTATTTTGCCTTTTAGCAGAAAGCAAACCAAATATTCACTAAAACACGTTGTATTTGTTATTTTATTGGTTGAGTCATTTGTAGCCACAGAGCATGGGGTTTTTTCAATATTATCTTTAAGTTGACTGATGTTCTATTCTGGTTCTCTGTTCTAGGTTTGCGTCATAGTTTGGAAATTTATGATAAAATTACATGTGCTCATGGCTGCTGCTTGGAAGAATATAATCAATGAATCAACAAAAGCTTTTCATAGAAGTATATGGAAACGTTTGTCATAGGATCTGGAATTTTACGGTCTTTTTCATTTCAGGATTTGAATGGACAAGATTTATTTCATATGGCTTTTGCTGATGGATATTTCATGACTACTGGTTGTCTTTTTTGAATTGCAGCTTTTGGTAGGTCCACATGGCTCTCTGCTATACTGCAGACCAGCATCAGTCTGTCCTTCATGCGACTTCCCCAATCTAATAGCTCTGAAAAAGATGTGATGGTAGCATAAAAAAGGCAGCTTACTGTTTAGATGCTTTCTGCATTTAATATGGAAGAACCACTTGATTAATATAGCAACATGTAGCCCATTCTTTTAGTGTACTCTTTTGTATTATTTATATCTTAGATTTATTAGAACCTTTAGCTGATTTCTCCTTATGAAGTTTTCTATATATTAACGGTATTAGTTACTTTTTCTCTAGCATAAATCCATACTTGGTGCAAGTTTATTGGTTGTGTATAGCTATTCTACTGGTATCTTTGTCTTTCCCTTATGTTAAGAGAAGCTTAAGTTTCTTGTTTGCATTGAGATGGAATTTGAAATCTAAATATCAAGATGTGCAGATAAGTGTCTTCTATAAGACATGTAGTTTTTGTTTCTTGCCACATTCAAATGTCATTCTAATTTTCATTCCTTCTTGCTTAAAATGTTGGTTGATTGTTGGTTTCAACTTTTCAGTCGTGACAAAGTGATGCACAGTGGCCATGCCTCTTTTATAAATTCTCGTTTGTATTTTTTGTGGATTTGTTAAAAAATAAGGAAATTATCAGTGAATAAGTGAATAAATAAATGTAGACAAAATTATTTGGATGTAACTTTCTTTATTGGAAGCTAACCTTTAATAGTCACGGTTCATGGGCTCAACGTTGCAGACTTTTATTGGTTTTGAGTTACATTATGGCATAAAGTTCCGGTATTATTTTGCAAACTTTTATATCCATGACACTAAAATCTTTCGAGGCATTGAATGATTCAAGAGCGTTGCTCTTTTTTCTTTGCCTCCTTGTAGTGTCACTGATGGCTTTAGCAACATCGCCAAGGACAAAAAAAGGGAAATCTTTTCCTTAACAATATGGTTATATTTTGAGCTCTGAGGTGAACAATGCTTGATACACCTTTTTCTGCTGACATTGAAACCCACATGGTCAGCATCCTCTCTCGGACAGGTGGTGCCCAGGAGGGGCCGGGTCAGCTTGTCAGTAAGAGGTCATGAGTTTGGCTTGTTGCCTGAAGTGGGTGTGTTTAGCATAGTTACTGACAAATAGTGCCACTCCATGCAATCAAAGTAAGCAAGCTGTGATTCCTTCTGCTCATTAGCTTGAAGACATGATGATCTCCATCGAATGTCAAATCTGGGTAGTTGCCAAATCCGAGCTTATTGCTAGCTATTGTCCTACTTTAAGGTGCATCTATAAAATCTTGATTCTTATTCTGGCAGCATTTCTGAATTGACTCTTGGTTTTAACATCGCAACCTTCTTTTTGCTCCTTATATTGGCAATGTTTTAACCCCATGTAGTTGGGAAAAGGCTTAGATGAGTTGAGTATATTGGCAATGTTTTAAACATTGCAATTTTCTTTTGTTTTCTTGTGTGGACGCTATTCTGGCTTCAGTTAGGATCACCCCGTGTCATTGTTAGCATGGGTTTGTGTGGAAAATATCGTAAGATGGAAAAGAAAGCAACGAAAAGAGTATCTTCAGTTTCTTCAAACCTTTCTTGTATCCTTTCAGTCCAGAGAGATAATTCCTCTGTTAGGTATGCTCTTATCCAAATTCTTTCTTCTTTTTGCCCTAAACTTGCTAATTGACTGAACAGTTAATATGGAAAATTTAATCTAAAGCTTAAGGATTTATCTGTCTTATTTTTGTGGGGCATGTGTCTTTCTGTTTTAATCTAGACTTTATGTGATCGTGTTTCTTTTGTGGCTTTATCTATGAATTGTTACACAGAACTGAATAATATCAACAAATTTGTGTAAATTGATATGCATGCAAGCCATTTTAAATCGAAACTACTGTATGACTTTTTAAATTCACGACCATTCCTGCTGTCATGTTCTTTCCAATTTAGACATTGACTCCTTGTTGTGATAGCAGAAACCAATTGCCACATCTTACCTTGTAAAAATGCAATTGTGCACTCCTTTGTTTCCATCACTCACTTAACTGTGCCATTATTATTGTGAAGGAAATGGTTTTGGTTGTGGGTGGAGAGGGGAAGGGGAGGGTTGGGAATCTTTAAACCCTCACATGTAAAAATCATAAGAGGTCCCCTGATTTTGTATTATCTAATCGACAATTCACATTTCTTACAAGGTAATGTCAATTTAAATGCATATGTTGAGCATGCATTAGAATTGTACATATGCAGCTGGATGTTTTAGTGATAGATTTCTTATCACTATAATTAGGTGGATTGAATGTGATGCATCACGTGGGGATAACCAATTTGTGTATATGTATAAAATGCTGTCCCTGGATACAAGAAAATAGTGAGTTGACCCCATCTATCTGTCCATTTTTTCTACTATCTCTGACAGTAGTTATTTGAGTAAAACATTATTCAAAGAAATTCATTTCAATGGCATGTTCACAACTGCAACATGGGCTGGCATGCAGAGTGACACTATTCTGTACTATATGATGGTTGCAAGGAGACATCAATGTGCTAGACAATACAAATTTTGGATTTGCATGTTCTGTAGGAATTGCTTGAAAAGGCTGCTGGAATTGCACTTACTCTGGAAAATATCAAGTTCTGCATAAACACAGGTCCAACAGCTCTGTCCGCTCTTCTCTAGACAATTGTACAGCACTCTAAGTGGTATGTTAATTGGTGATCGAAAGATGACTATATCTCGTGTTTTACTGTTGGAAATGGATGGTAACAGAGCATGTGTGACTTGGACTCTTTGCTTGACTAACATGCTTGTTTCTGCGTAACCTGGGCTCTTGTATGATTGTCGTTGGACATGGACATATGACTTTCGATTGTGCAAGAAGCTTGATAAATGAAAACGTCTACCCAGTTATTGGAAACTCAATGACTAATATTTATCAATACAGTGAATACTGAATAATGTAATGTAATGCCAACTTTGCTATCGGCTATAATAGTTATACTTTACATAAGGGTTTTAACTACAAAAGCTTCATTGGTTTAGCTGAGACATGACCTATAGTCTTGCTGTTCTTGCTAGAGGCTTTAGTACCATTGCTTTGTGAATTTCCGGAATAAAAATTGGCTTTGATGGTTCATTTGAACAAGAATAGCTCATGTTTTAAAAAAATTGGGGTCATGATGATATTTAAAGGCATGACCTTCTAACCTTTGTTGAAAGTGATTGTTGCTCGCACATATTGTCACGGTGATTCCTATTTGTACTTTCTGTTCAATGTGTGGACTGTAGACTTGACATCTCTAAGTTGATCCTTGTTTGTCTCATCCTTCATATCCTACATGTTGTATGTATTGCCTTTGACATGCTTCCTAAAATCTTTATGATGCATGCTTCATTAAAAACTGTCATGATTATGCTGTCAACGGATTTCCATTTATATCGCATTTTGATCTTTTTTTTTTTTAATATGTGTTCCTTACTGGTGATTTTGAAATTGTTCTTTTTGAGAAAAAGATGGGTGAGGTCTACAAACATAAGCAAAATACAAGCCAAGGAGTGCGCATTCTTTAATTCTCCACATCCATGTTATACCTGGAGGCTGGAGGACACAGCCAGTGGCTGATGTGTCGAACTTCTACAGCCTCCAGAATGGTGAGAATTTCAGCTTCTACAGAGCCTAAAGATTTTAGCATCTCTCCTTCCAAATCTTCCACAAAATTGCTGCCAATGAGATGTCCCAACCAGTTCCAAGTCTTGACTCCTTTGGATCGCCATGGAGACCAACTTGATGCAAGAAAATCAGGTCATTCAAAGCATCTGACCTCAGCCGTAGAGAATTCTCATAAAGAATTGAAAAATCTTCTAAAGTAGGGGCATGCTGGAAAAGTCCGAGAAGCTGATTCCTGAGCATTAAAAGTTGGAACCAGCCTAGACCTTTTGATACGCCTATCTGCTGTAAAGTCCCCTCCTTTTGGAAGAAAGTTAGATCTGAACTTTGGCTTTCAGAAGGTATTTTTCTAAATAATTGAAGCACCAATCTGAAGCTGACCACAAAATCTAAGAAACTCACTAAAAATGCTTCAACATCTCACCAAGTCTAGCATACTCCAGCTGATCGCCAAAGTTCTTCCAACTTGAACATGCCCATAAAATTGGGAAGAAGAATTCCCATACACACTCCAATGATTGTCCCCCATAATGCCACTGTTAGGCTCATTCTATTAAGTTGCCATGAAAGCCTAATGAGAGCCAGACAGTTCAATAGTTTTCAAGAATTTGATAGGTTTTCCATTTCCTAACAAAAACAAATAAAGAGAAACTGGAAACTGTCATTGCATCTGTAGACGCCCATCCAAAAATGAAAAGCAACGAGCAATTTGTTAGAAGATCGCACTTCATTTGTAATTCACATTCTGAACCACTTTTTTTTTCATTCATGACCATGAGAGTTCGAGTTCGAATCCATCCACCACCATTCTTATAACAAAGCAATTTTCAGATTTCCAAAGTCCTTGTCCCTAGATCATTTGAGACCTTCAGTGGTAAACTTTACTCCAGCTAACCATCCAGAGCTAGTTTAAAGCGCTTCAAAAGGATGGATTTTCTAAAGCAAGCCACATTGTTGATGACCCAATTATATGGTTCAACAGTGTTCTCCCATCAATTGACACAGTTTTGGTAGACCATTCCTAAAGTCTCTTCTCCATTTTACAAAGCAGTGGCAATGGTCATTCTTCTAAGGTCTTTCCAATCTCAAAGGTGGACCCAGATAATTTATTTAGATGTTTAGCTCTTTTACCATTCATGATGGAAGCCAATTCAAAACCAACTTCATTATTTTCAAAGTAGATGACGACTGACTTGGAGAAGTTGAGCCTCTGGACAGAAGCAAGCTTTAAAATGTGAAAATATACTGATAGGATCAGTTAACAGGTCCATGGGTAATAAAAATAGAAATTTTTAAACAATTTTTCTAGGCGGCCATCTTCGGCGGCCTTCCTAAGCGGCTTAGTTCCTAGGTGGCCTCGCTGGCCTATTGGGTTTTTTCTTCAAGGGCGCAGCGGGCATTTAATTCCGTTCACAGCTTTGCTCCCTTTTGAAATAAGCGCCCGTCATAATGAAGAGAGAGAACAAGTAGGAAAAATAGCTATGTGATATGACCGCCTTTTTGTCATTAATGACCTATAGGCAAATCAATAGGCAGCGTTTAATGATACAGAACCAAAAGGAAATCCTGCGGCCTATTCCTCAACGGCCCTCCTTAACAATCCTAGGCGGCCTTTCATTCGAGGCGGAGGAAGTCCTAAGCGGCCCCCTCCTTAACAATCCTAAGCGGCCTTTCATCCTAGGCGGAGGAAGTCCTAAGCGGCCCCCTCCTTAACAATCTTAGGCGGCCCTTCATCTTGAGCGGCCCCCTCCTCACAATAATTCTAGGCGGCCTTTCATCTTGAGCGGCCCCCTCCTCACAATAATTCTAGGCGGCCTTTCATCTTAAGCGGCCCCCTCCTCACAATAATCTTAGGCGGCCTTTCATCTTGAGCGGCCCCCTTCTCACAATAATTCTAGGTGGCCTTTCGTCCTAAGCGGCCCCCTCCTTAACAATTCTAGGCGGCCTTTCATCTTGAGCGGCCCCCTCCTCACAATGATTCTAGGCGGCCTTTCATCTTGAGCGGCCCCCTCCTCACAATAATTCTAGGCGGCCTTTCATCTAAGCGGCCCCCTCCTCACGATGACTCTCTATCTCACGATGACTCTCTATCGCATTTATGTGTCGGGGCTTTTATGGTCTTATAAAGGCCATGTGCATTTATGGTTGCCACGATTGACTCCCTTTTTGGTCCCATGCATGCACATTAATGTCCTTCCATAATAACTTCGGGACATCTTCATCTTAGGCGGTCCCGGAAGCTTCTCCCAGTTAGGCGGCTCCCGAGCAATCCTAGGCAGCCCCCGACACTCCTATGACGACAATCCTAGGCAGCCCCCGACACTCCTATGACGACAGCCCCAAGCGTTCCCAGGCGGCCGCACCGGTCCCAAGCGGCCCCTATTTCCTACCACGAGCATCCTAGCCGGCCTCATGCGTGCATAGGTCCGAACAATCCCAGGCGGCCACAGTGATCCCAAGAGGCCCTTGGCGGCTCCCGAGCAGTCCTAGGCGGCCCCGACCTCAGTCGATAACGGCCTCCCCGGACCTAAGTCCCTAGCGGCCCTTCCTTAGTGGCATCAAGCTCGGACACGCGTGGGCCCTACAGTGACTGTTCATCACGTCATCTTCTGGATTAATAAATTATGGCCACTTACTTTAATGAAATAATTAAGTGATCATCTGTCTCTGACGAGATGGCGCCTAAAGCTCTGACATTCCACTAAGAGGTAAGCTTTATCGAAAGTTATCATTCATCATAAAAGTCTTGACAAGTGGCAGCATTTAGGCCTCACAGATGTTAGCCTTGACATTTCACCCACCAAAAGTACTCAGTCATCATGACACTTCAGCCACTCAGACTAAATGAGCCCCAAAAGTCATGGTCCATCATGAGGCCCCACGTGACTCATTCCCACTAGATGACAAAGATTCAAACTTCTCAAGCAAGCTACACATAGTACAATGGTGAATAAAGAAGGTAAGAGGTAACTCAAAAAGGGGGGATCTCTCTTTCTCTTTCGAGCTTTCTCAAGCTCACGGCTGTTGCCCAGAGTACTAACTTGAGCATCGGAGGGTCCCCGCCGGAATATCCGACCGTGGAACTTCTTGCAGGCTTTGAAGAGAAAGGAAGGGCTCCGATATTTCTGTGGGGGAACGGTCGACGCTCAAGGAGGCCGACTCAAAGTGACCGGGCATCAACAGATTGGCGCACCAGGAAGGGGGGCACGCACTGCAGGAAAGAAAGCTCTGTCTTCCTGTGCTATAAGCCTTTGTCCCCTTTAAGATAGCCATGGTGGCGATGCGCATACTGAAGGTCCTCACCAATCATGCCGGGGGGCATTCACATCATACTGAGCAGCAGAGGACCACTCTCTCTGCTCTTCCTTCACCACCAGCCTCAGCTGCTCTAATTAACCAACTGGTCATCCTCAATCAACAAGTTCAAGCCTTGAATGCAGCAGTTCATAAGCCGCAGAAGCAACGCTCGGTGGCCATTCAGCAGCAGCCCAAGCTTCTCACATTGCTCGTGATAGCTGCACCAGTTAGTCAGAGATTCACCTACGGAAATCTCCTTATAGAGAAGCTTATCGCCATCAAGCTTCATCTAAGCACCGCCACTACGAAGCTTTCAAGAGACTGCGGTCTCCTTTCTTCTTCTCATCTCCTGAGTCATTTGAGAGGACCTTAATCATGGGATGAGGAGGCATCTGGATGAACAACACTGGCGGCTAGAAGAACTTAGTCAAAGGTTCAACAATCAGTCGGAGGTAGATTGCAACATGGTCAAAAGAATAATTTTCAAAAAGGGGCGAACTTGGGACATTATCCATACCCCGTCACTCCAAGCATTTGTAGGCATTTTAATTTCTGGTGGTAGTAGGCCAAGAGGTGTTGATGCAATTAATGCAAGGTGAAAGATGAAGATAAAAGGCTTCGACTACTGACTCTACCAAAACCCTCTCTATTCCTCTCTCTTCTTATTGCACCCAAGAGCCAAACCGAGCCTGAGCCCTCTTGCAGATTCGGTTCCAGCTGCTCTCAGACTTCAGCACTGAGGGTGACCAATTCCTTCAAAGGAAAACACTACGCAAGGGCGAAAAGCTATGAAAGAGGAGTCAGGACATAAGCCTCTGGATCGAAAGCGGGATGAGCTCAAATCATGTGTACGTAGACACAAGCTTGTGGAGGAGGTGGGAGAGCTTGCAAAGGATTTCCCTTACATACATAACGTCGAAGAAGATTTTGAGCAATTGAAGGCTTCTGAGGATTGTTCCAGTTACTTGGGGAGGGAAACCAGATTTCGGAAAAAGGTCTTTGCAACTTCTCCACCACTTCAAAAAACCAAGAATATGAAACCAAAAGTCGCTAGATTCCAATACTGTGACTGCGGCAGAAGAAACTAATAGGGAGAGTATCCAAAAAAAAAAAAAAACCCTCATATATTAAATGATGCTGGTGGACATCTGACGAGGGAAGAGTTAGCATCCTCAGCAATGGACAAGTGATGACGCCCAAGCGAGGACAGACCACTAGCGGGCTGAAGTACCCAGGTCAGCAGCAGGGGACCAATTTCTCCAAAAGAAAAGCTCCCAAGCCCTTAATCGACACCAAACACAATGCAAAGGCAAAAAGCCTTGAAAGCTAAGTATGCCCCACTCTGAGAACAAAGTTTCTTTTCATATAATCCAGCAGATTTCTTTTTATTTGACTTTCTAACCCTCAGCGCCCCAAGGGACACAGACACCCCGGACCGGCACAAGAAACCTCCGGAGGTTCAAGCCCTGTGTCCTAAGTGGCCCTGAGCTAAACCCCTGTGGCAATGCTGTACAAAAAAAATAATAATAATAAAGAAGAAGTTTTTTCATTCAATTTCTCAAAAAACCACTCGGGCCAGCCAAGCGACCGCCGAGGTAGTTTTCCGGTAGCCCCGCGATCATAAGGACACCCCCGGATCGGTGTGAGAAACCTCCGAGGAGGTTCAAGTCCTATGGTCTCGGCGGCTCCGAGTCAAACTCCCGGACTGGCCGAGCGACCCCCGAAATATTTTCAAAATGACTTTAGTGGTCCCGAGATCATAGACACCCCGGGCCGGCCAAGAAACCCCCGAGGCGGTTTTATTTTCGCTCCATCAATAAAAGGCTCCCGAGCATGGTCCCATCACAACGACTCTCGGGTCACCCTTCGGGGTTCAAAAGGAACCTGAGCCTGGTCCAAGTACCCTCAGGTCACCCTCCGGGGTTAAAGGCTCCCGAGCATGGTCCCATCACAGCGACTCTCGGGTCACCCTTCGGGGTTCAAAAGGGCCCTGAGCCAGGTCAAAGTGCCCTTTGGTCACCCTCCGGGGTTAAAGGCTCCCGAGCATGGTCCCATCACAGCGACTCTCGGGTCACCCTTCGGGGTTCAAAAGGAACCTGAGCCTGGTCCAAGCACCCTCAGGTCACCCTCCGGGGTTAAAGGCTCCCGAGCATGGTCCCATCACAGCGACTCTCGGGTCACCCTTCGGGGTCCAAAAGGAACCTGAGCCTGGTCCAAGCACCCTTAGGTCACCCTTCGGGGTTCAAAAGGCCCTCAACAGTTTTATTGCAGCCTCGTTGGCTCTATCTCTCATCCTCAGCGACATCAGTGTAGCTCCATCAGCTCTATGTAAGGCCCCTAGCCGCCCTCGGGCTGGTCCTAGGCGGCCACAGTCATGTCTGGCCCCTAGCCGGCCCTCGGGCTGGTCCTAGGCGGCCACCGGTATGTTAAGGCCCCTAGCCGGCCCTCGGGCTGGTCCTAGGTGGCCACAGTCATGTGGCCCCTAGCCGGCCCTCGAGTTGGTCCTAGGCGGCCACAAGTATGTTAGGCCCCTAGCCGGCCCTCGGCTGGTCCTAGGCGGCCACAAGTATGTAAGGCCCCTAGCCGGCCCTCGGGCTGGTCCTAGACGGCCACAGTCATGTCTGGCCCTAGCTGGTCCTAGGCGGCCACCGGTATGTTAAGGCCCCTAGCCGGCCCTCGGGCTGGTCCTAGGCGGCCACAGTCATGTCTGGCCCTTAGCCGGCCCTCGAGCTGGTCCTAGGCGGCCACAGTATGCCTGGCCCCTAGCCGGCCCTCAGCTGGTCCTAGGTGGCCACAAGTATGTTAGGCCCCTAACCGGCCCTCGAGCTGGTCCTAGGCGGCCACAAGTATGTCAGGCCCCCAGCCGGCCCTCGGGCTGATCCTGGGCGGCCACAGTTATGTTAGGCCCCTAGCCGGCCCTCGGGCTGGTCCTAGGCGGCCACAAGTATGTTAGGCCCTCAGCCGGCCCTCGAGCTGGTCCTAGGCGGCCACAAGTATGTCAGGCCCTAGCCGGCCCTCGAGCTGGTCCTAGGCGGCCACAAGTATGTCAGGCCCCCAGCCGGCCCTCGAGCTGGTCCTAGGCGGCCACAAGTATGTCAAGCCCCCAGTCGGCCCTCGAGCTGGTCCTAGGCGGCCACAAGTATGTCAGGCCCCCAACCGGCCCTCGAGCTGGTCCTAGGCGGCCACAAGTATGCTAGACCCCCTAGCCGGCCCTCGAGCTGGTCCTAGGTGGCCACAAGTATGTTAGGCCCCTAGCCGGCCCTCGAGCTGATCCTAGGCGGCCACAAGTATGTTAGGCCCCTAGTCGGCCCTCGAGCTGGTCCTAGGCGGCCACAAGTATGTTAGGCCCCTAGCCGGCCCTCGAGCTGGTCCTAGGCAGCCACAAGTATGTTAGGCCCCTGGCCGGCCCTCGAGCTGGTCCTAGGCGGCCACAAGTATGTTAGGCCCCTAGCCGGCCCTCGAGCTGGTCCTAGGCGGCCACAAGTATGTTAGGCCCCTAGCCGGCCCTCGAGCTGGTCCTAGACGGCCACAGCTATGTCAGGCCCCCAGCCGCCCTCGGACTGGTCCTGGCCACAGCTATGTCAGGCCCCCAGCCGGCCCTCGGGCTGGTCCTGGGCGGCCACAGCTATGTCAGGCCCCCAGCCGGCCCTCGGGCTGGTCCTGGGCCACAGTTATGTTAGGCCCCTAGCCGGCCCTCGGGCTGGTCCTAGGCGGCCACAGCTATGTCAGGCCCCCAGCCGGCCCTCGGGCTGGTCCTGGGCGGCCACAGTTATGTTAGGCCCCTAGCCGGCCCTCGGAATGATCCTAGGCGGCCACAGCTATGTCAGGCCCCCAGCCAGCCCTCGGGCTGGTCCTGGGCGGCCATAGTTATGTTAGGCCCCAGCCGCCCCTTGGGCTGGCTTCGAATGGCCTCAACATATAACCCAAAAAGGGCATGGACGCCCTGAGCCAACATAAGAAATTCTCGAAGGTTTAAACTTGGATTCTAGGTGGTCCCGAGCCAAGGCCCGAGGCCAGCTTGGCACCTAATGCTTTTGGAATCAGCACCAGCTCTATCTATCAACCTCAACAGCTCTATCACAGCCTTAGTGGCTCTATCCCTCTGTCCCAGCGGCATCGTTACGACCTTAGCGGAATTATTATAGCCTTAGCGGCTCTACCGCTCTGCCTCATCGGCTCTATCGACCTCAACGGTTTTATTGCAGCCTCGTTGGCTCTATCTCTCAGCCTGCGTTAGTGCAGCTCCATTAGCTATATTTTTGCCTTGCCAACTAGTTGACGAGCGTCTCCTCCCCAAAAAATTGAGCGTACACTGCTTTAAGTGGCGGGCACAAGGTAATAAACCTACCCCCAATATTACTTAAAAATTTTTTACACTCCTTCAGCTCGGTTAGTGCAGGACCTACAAGCTCAAGGAGTGTAGGGGGCATCTGATAGGACCAGTTAACAGGCCCATGGGTAATAAAAATAGAAATTTTCAAACAATTTTTCTAGGCGGCCATCTTCGGCGGCCTTCCTAAGCGGCTTAGTTCCTAGGCGGCCTCGCTGGCCTATTGGGTTTTTCTTCAAGGGCGCAGCGGGCATTTAATTCCGTTCACAGCTTTACTCCCTCTTGAAATAAGCGCCCGTCATAATGAAGAGAGAGAACAAGTAGGAAAAATAGCTATGTGATATGACCGCCTTTTTGTCATTAATGTCCCATAGGCAAATCAATGGGCAGCGTTTAATGATACAGAACCAAAAGGAAATCCTGCGGCCTATTCCTCAACGGCCCTCCTTAACAATCCTAGGCGGCCTTTCATCCTAGGCGGAGGAAGTCCTAAGCGGCCCCCTCCTTAACAATCCTAAGCGGCCTTACATCCTAGGCGGAGGAAGTCCTAAGCGGCCCCCTCCTTAACAATCTTAGGCAGCCTTTCATCTTAAGCGGCCCCCTCCTCACAATAATTCTAAGCGGCCTTTCATCTTGAGCGGCCCCCTCCTCACAATGATTCTAGGCGGCCTTTCATCTTAAGCGCCCCCTCCTTACAATAATCTTAGGCGGCCTTTCATCTTGAGCGGCCCCCTCCTCACAATAATTCTAGGCGGCCTTTCATCTTAAGCGGCCCCCTCACAATAATCTTAGGCGGCCTTTCATCTGAGCGGCCCCCTCCTCACAATAATTCTAGGTGGCCTTTCGTCCTAAGCGGCCCCTCCTTAACAATTCTAGGCGGCCTTTCATCTTGAGCGGCCCCCCTCACAATGATTCTAGGCGGCCTTTCATCTTGAGCGGCCCCTCCTCACAACAATTCTAAGCGGCCTCTTCCTCGACGGCCTTCTCAACGACATTTATGTGCTGAGGCATTTATAGGTCTTATAAAGGCCCTCGCTCTAAGGCATTTATTAAAGGGCATTCAATAGAATAGAGCATTCAATGTCAAGTCACGGACCACGAAGAGAAAGAGACAGCGGAGGAAGTCCTAAGTGGCCTCTTCCTCCGCGGCCTTCCTCAACGGCCCTCCTTAACAATCCTAGGCGGCCTTGCCGGCCTTCCATCCTAGGCGGTAGTCCTGAACGGCCTTCCTCAACGGCCATCCTAGGCGGGCTTTCTAGGCGGTCATCCTAGGCACTTGGTTTCAGACTCCAAATGCCACCACGATGATGACTCTCTATCGCATTTATGTGCCAGGGCTTTTATGGTCTTATAAAGGCCACGTGCATTTATGGTTGTCACGATTGACTCCCTTTTTGGCCCCATGCATGCACGTTAATGTGCTTCCGTAATAACTTCAGGACATCTTCATCTTAGGCGGTCCCGAAAGCTTCTCCCAGCTAGGCGGCTCCGAGCAATCCTAGGCAGCCCCCGACACTCCTATGACGATGGCCCCAAGCGTTCCCAGGCGGCTGCACCGGTCCCAAGCGGCCCCTATTTCCTACCACGAGCATCCTAGCCGGCCTCAAGCGTGCATAGGTCCGAACAATCCCAGGCAGCCACAGTGATCCCAAGAGGCCCTTGGCGGCTCCCGAGCAGTCCTAGGCGGCCCCGACCTCAGTCGATAACGGCCTCGCCGGACCTAAGTCCCTAGCGGCCCTTAGTGGCATCCAGCTCGAACACGCATGGGCCCTACAGTGACTGTTCATCACGTCATCTTCTGGATTAATAAATTATGGCCACTTACTTTAATGAGATAATTAAGTGATCATCTGTCTCTGACGAGATGGCGCCTAAAGCTCTGACATTCCACTAAGAGGTAAGCTTTATCGAAAGTTATCATTCATCATAAAAGTCTTGACAAGTGGCAGCATTTAGGCCTCACAGATGTCAGCCCTGACATTTCACCCACCAAAAGTACTCAGTCATCATGACACTTCAGCCACTCAGACTAAATGAGCCCCAAAAGTCATGGTCCATCATGAGGCCCCACGTGACTCATTCCCACTAGATGACAGATTCAAACTTCTCAAGCAAGCTACACATAGTACAATGATGAATAAAGAAGGTAAGAGGTAACTCAAAAAGGGGGATCTCTCTTTCTCTTTCGAGCTTTCTCAAGCTCACGGCTGTTGCCCAGAGCACTAACTTGAGCGTCGGAGGGTCCCTGCCGGAATACCCGACCGTGGGACTTCTTGCAGGCTTTGAAGATAAAGGAAGGGCTCCGATATTTCTGTGGGGGAACGGTCGACGCTCAAGGAGGCCGACTCAAAGTGACCGGGCATCAACACATATAGATAAACTTACTAAACAAAAGCCTCTTCTCACACTCATCCATTTTCTTCTTGATGGCACCTTCACATTAGTTCATAAACAATCACCATTCAATATATCCAAATAAGGTGCTCTGTTTTTTCTTTTGCTTTAGGACTTGCACCACCCCCCCCCCCCCCCCCCCCTTGTTGCATGGCTCATGCATCTTTGATCTGTAATGGCATCCTCATCCAACCAAATTTCTTTCTATAACAAGAATTGATTAAATTTTTCACTTCATTCATGGGCACACATGTACAGAGGCCAGGAGGTTGTCCTTGGGTTCACATGTGGCAGGTTGGTCACTTTTGCTGCCACCTAGCTCTCTTGGTAGATTTAACATGGCCAGTCTTTATAGCTTTGGAAAGGGATGCTTGTCGACCTCTTATTTGCTGGAACTTGCTGTGTTGTGGGGCTAGCACCCTGGCTGATCCACCAGTTGATCAGGCCTGGCTGTGATGTGGACGCCAATTGATCCGCCAATGGGGGCACGAGAGTAATATAGAGCTGCGAGACTGCCGAGGCTGGCTTCCCAGCTGCCGGGAATAGATGCCGAGTTCATCCAAGGAATATTACCTGTCTCATGGTCATAAATAACCAAGAGGGGATTAAACTAACATGGTGATTGAGTTGTAATTAGCTGTAACTTTGTTCTTAGGAGAGAACATCGATCTGGAAAGCTGCAACAGAGCTTGTAATCCACCTAATGCACTTCCAAGCACTCCTCTATCAGGTGTTCAGAGAATCAGAGCTCTCATGTCTTCAAATGATTCAAAACCATGATGTGAGTCTCTCTCTCTCTCTCTCTCTCTCTCTCTCTCTCTCTCTCTCTGGTGTGATTCTCCCTCTCCCCTCCTTTAGAGGCATTTGATATTCTAAATTAGAAAGCAATGAACTATCTGTGCTTTTTATATCGATAAAAGAATTTTTTGAAATACACTCCAGTAATTCGGCAAACCAAGAATTACTTAAAAGAGTCACAAGCTTTATAATTTACTCATAAATCATTTTTGAATCATCAAAGAAACACCATAGAGGATGTATTTCTGATGTCAATATTGCTATTTGCATCCTTTTTACAATAATATTTAGCAATTTCCATTCTTATTTCATCTAATAAATATATAAATACGCAAAATCTTGTTTCCTACTATTTAATTGTCTATTTTATTATGATCTTTTTGATTTTTTTCTAGTTTTTCCTGAACTCTCGATCTTTGCTTTGAGCCTAACTGTTACTGAAAGCCAAATTTGTCCTCCTTATCTCTTGGAACCGCAGAGGCTAGTGTCCACCCACCTTCGTCTCATATACAAAGCTAGCACCTAGTATTCCTCTTTCTCGTATGAGAATGAAATATATATATATATAATTTTTGAAAAGATGTGGGTATATTTATGAAAGAGGACTTATTATTTTTACAAGTAAATCATTGATGTGGCCAATTTCAAGGAAAAAGTGAAAAACTTGAATCAGGTAGGTGAAAAATGTTGAACAAGGATCTGGTTAAAACCTCTCAACCAGGACAATAGCTAAGTATTGATATTTGATTAAGTATAAAATTATATCTATATATTTGAAAAAACTTATTTGAAAAATTTATTTGCTCAATTTTTTAATTATAATTTTTTCTAACATGAAAATAAAGCATAATCAAATCCTTCTCTTGGGCACAAAATTAAGAAACTATGTGCTATATTCTATATATTTGGATATTTCAAAATTTAAATAAATCATGATTTTTTTATTTATAATTAAAAACTTATGTAATATGTAAATCAATTTGTTTTAAAGACTCATATCTAAAGTTAAAAAATTTATGAAATTTTCTGCATTATAAATAATGGCTCCTAAGATATCACTAAATTATAGATAATATTTATTATCAGTAGGATTTTATTGAAAGAGAGTGGCTTCTATTTTTTTTTATCATCGCCTCAGTCTCCATCGAAGCCTTTAAGTGATTATGTTTAGGAAAAAGTATGAGAAAGATAGATAACCACTCGAGCCTAGATATAAAGCATCCATCAAATTTTCATTCTTTTGCAAATTGTATTTATGAGCACTATCCACTTTCTGGAAGGAACACCCATCCCTTCAAATTGTTGTCATTATAAGTAATGCTATTTATAGGTTGCTATTTTAGTTTGTTTTATAGACTTTTAGGGTGGACATGTTGATTATCAATCTATTTGCATTATGGTGTACCATGTGTTCAAATGGATCATGTGTTCATCTCAAACATTAATTATGAAAGAGCATTATTCAATGTCTTTATGGATTTTTTTTGCCATGAATGTGTGCTATTTAGTCATAACACCAAGTTATGAAGATCATGTGCTTGTTGCAACATTATCATGCAATCGGTGCGGCAATCAACTTTTCTCCATGACTTGATCCTTTTAGGTCATGAAAGTAGACTAGCCAGCCCTTAGTTAATGCTATTATAATTTATAACTTTTAAATGATGTTTAGCTCATGATAGTATAATATTATCAGAAATCTTATATTTCTAATAAATTTACACTTGGTAATTAAATTATTAGTAATGAAAGACCATCATGTTTAAATAATAACAAAATATGGTAATCAAATTACTATGTTTTTGAATTTTTTGAATAATTTTTTTATCTTTTAAGTTGCCCTTTCATCTTGTCGCCAGAACATTTAATGTTTCGATGAAAATTAAATTTTTTGTAAACTAATTTTAAAAATATTATATATTTAAATAATATAAATAATATATTCTAATATTATTAAATATCTTATTATATAATATATATTAATATGCAAGAAGATCATAAATATTAACAAATTAAAATTTAATATATATATATATATATTAATATTAAATTTATTATATAAAATTATATTGCATATTTAATATTAATATAAATATAATATTAAATATTTAAATATTATTTAGTGTAAATGAAATATATAATCAAGTTAAGTATTACTAAATATTTATATGTAAATCAAGAGCATAATTTATGATTATCATACTTTAATAATCTTAAATACCCATTTTGCTAATAAAATTAGGTTATCATGATTTTTATAATATTAGATTACTAAAAATTAAATATTACTATTCAAATTACTTTATATAATTGCTAAATATTGTAATATATATGGTAATCTTAAGTGAAATGCACAAAATTTGATCTATCTAGCTCTTTTAAAAGGCTATAACTAGCTTGCATGTCTCATGACCAACCATAATATGCAAGCATCTGACTGTCATTGTCCATCCTCAACGCTCAATTTGAAACCTTAAATTTGGGTGCACATTTGGATATCTAATGTGAGCCTATTAACTAGTTTTAAAAAATATAAATAATTAACTTTATTACCCCCCCAAAAAAAGTCTTCCACTGTAGTTGTCAAAAATTTAAGAGATGTCAAGAAGATACAATACAATATTTTTTTACAGACAGACAGGAATCAAGCACAATTGAAAAAAAATTGAATTCATGAAGAGCTCAACAAGGCAATTATGTGTTCTATCCTCTTAGGCTTTAGGCCTCGGCTGCTTCCCCTACTCCAATGGCAGTGGATGGGGCTAAAGATGGATGCTAGGCTTGGAACAGGGTGCCGATGTCTAGCTATGTTTAGGTTTCTCCTTCTCCGTCATCGGAAGTGGTGGCGGAGCTGAAGGGCCACTTTTTCGACATAGTCCAAGTTCCTGTAGCGGCGCTGGAGTTGGCAAGTGCCTGCTGGAAGGAGAAGGCTATCTTGGCTCGTACCTTCCATCGTTGGATTCTGTCGGAAGCCATCATCAGGGAATTTTGGCGTGTAGGCGTCTCCGACGACATCCAATCCATAAGTCTTGCTCACCGCTACTATATTTTCCGATTTGATGACTTCGATGCCAAAGAGATGGTGTTAGGTCGGTTGTGGGTGGCTAACGGTCAACCTATCGCCACTGAGGGCTGGCGATTGGAGTTTGTTCCAGCAACGGATTTAGTGCCTTCGGCCCTCCTTTGGGTGTGACTGCCCTTTTTTCCCATGGAATTCTGGAATGACGATGTACTCGGAGCTATCCTGGCATCGTTGGGACATTATGTCTTCTCCGACTCTGCTACTCAATTAATGACCAGGGGGTTTGCTAGAGCGTGCATTCGAATCAATCTCCGGCACCCACTCCAGTCGGGAGTCAGAGTCCAGGGAAGGGATCACCCTTCTAAAAGTAATTTCAATATGAACATCTTGATGGCATCTGTCCAAACTACAAGTTGATTTATCTTACTGGCCCTATACTGTCACCTCCATCTTCTGCTCTAGAGTAGTCTTTGCCTGGCCCTAAATTTGGCCCCTGGATGTTGGCCACTCGCCAACGGTGATCCTCTATTACGAAGCTAAAGAAGACGAAGCAATCCACTGATCTCAACTTTGTAGCTTCTGAGCCTCACTCGGCTATTGTTTTGCAGCCTGGTTCATCGACTGCGCCGACTTCGAAGTCTGGCAAGGCTCTTGTCATTGCTACTGAGGCCCCGGATCAAGTCTCGGCTGGACGATGGTGGTGGTAGGGCTGCCTGAGGGCTCCAGTGGAAAAAGAAGTGTGTCGGCTGAGGGGCTCTGTGCCGGTCTCAGTGAAACTGAGAGGGCTGAATTTCAGACTAAAGGTTTTCAACTTACAGTGATCCAAAATCTGAATTCCAAGAACCCATTTACCCTACTTGGTGCGGACAACTGGGATAGTAGGCCCATGGCTCGGAGGGATGTCAACCCAGGTCCCTCAAAGCGAGCTAGGCCCGAGGAGACCCATTCCCTGCGAACTGTCTCCAAAATTAAAAAACGGAAAGGCAAAGGCGTTGCATCAACTTCAAATGACTCAAAGGACAAGTTTACCTTTGCTGTTACTCCGAACCCTGGTCGGGGTCCTGCTATTCTGGATAGTAAGCCTGATAAGACTTCTTCTAGTCAGGGTTCTGCCCATGGTGGGGATATGGTTCAGTCAACTAAGGGTAAGGGTTGCTGCCATGAATCGGTTCTATCCTGCCTAAAAATGGCAATTCAGGGACAGCATAAGGATTCCACTTTCTCTGTTGATTCCACTCGGACTACTGAAACTATAGCTGAGGCTGGAGCCCATCTGAAAGATAATCACCAGATAGATTGCACTACTTAGACGGAAGTGGGTGGTACCCTGTCTACTGGGTACCTTTTTGATTCTGCTATGTTGGAGGATCATGGTGGGCTCCACCCTCCCCCCAATTATAAATAAAAATTCTTATATGGAATGTTAGAGAGCTTGAAAACCTTCTTTTCGATCCTCTTTTTGAAGACTGATGCAGATTCATAATTTTGATATATGTGTTCTTCTGGAAATTCGGTTATCGGGAGATAGCTTGGTCCGATTTCGAAGACAGGCTGCCAGATATTGGTCTTCATATGCTGTGGAGTCTGAGGGCCTATCCGATGGGATTGTAGCTTTTTGGTGCAACTCCTCAGTTTTGGTGAATGCCTTTCATTAGTATAATCAGCAGATTGCTCTTCTTGTCTCGGAGGGGTCTTCTGACCCTTGGCTCCTCTTGGGAGTTTATGCTAGCACTGATTTTAGGAAAGGCATGTCCTATGGTCCGAGATTCTCTCTCCTTACCCAAGGTATTCCATCTATCTCGGCTGGTGACTTTAATTGTATCACTGGTGCTAATAAAAAGAAAGGTGGATGCCTTTCATCAGTATAATCAGCATATTGCTCTTTTATCTCGGAGGAGTCTTCTGACCCTTGGCTCCTCTTGGGAGTTTATGCTAGCACTGATTTTAGGGAAAGGTGTGTCCTATGGTCCGAGATTCTCTCTCCTTACCCAAGGTATTCCATCTATCTCGCCTGGTGACTTTAATTGTATCACTGGTGCTAATAAAAAGAAAGGTGGTAGGCGGGTTATCGATTCAGCTGAAATTTCTGAGTTTAGGTCCTTTATCTCCTCAGCTGGGTTGCTGGATTTAGGATTTTCAGGTCCCCAATTCATCTGGTGTAACAATCGCTAGGGTTCGGCTTGTGTCTGGAAGAGACTGGATAGAGACTTAGCCACTGCCCAATGGACTCATATGTTTTCTTCTGCCACTGTCACTCACCTGTCCCGGATTGCATCCGATCACTGTCCCATTTTGATATCCACTGACGCAAATTTTCATTAGCGGCGACGGTTTAGATTTGAGCAGTTTTGGACTTCCTACCCCTCGGCGTGTGCCATTATATCCTAGGTCTAGCATTTATCGATGAGAGGTAATGCTATTTACCGACTCTTTAGGCGGCTGGAGCTGGCTAGACATTGCCTCTCTAGATGGAACAGACTGGAAGTTGGGGACTTAGTGAGAAATATTGAGCAGGTAGAAGCAGACATTGCTACCTTCCAGAATAGGGAGGATCGGGAAGGTTGTCTCCCTAATCCTGACATTTTCTCTCTTCGATCTATGCTCGCTCTACACCACTCCCTTCTTCAGCAGTAGGAGTCTTATTGGAGGCAGCGATCTAGGATTCAGTGGATTCGGGAGGAGGACTGCAATACCATATTTTTTCATCAGGCTACACTGAAGCGTTGGGCTGCTAACATGATTCAACGTTTAGTTGATGAGGAGGGGCATCTTCATGAGGATATCATTGTTATCCAGGATCAGTTATTTCATTTCTTCCAGTCTAGATGGACTGAGCTATCGGGTGCGGGGGTTCCTGTCTTCCGTGTTCCTCCTTCTAAGAAGGTCTATGCACATGAGAATGACCTTCTTATCAGGCCGATCACTCTGGATGAGATACACCTAGCCTTATGGGATCTAGGGCCTGATAAGGCGCCTAGCCCTGATGGATTTTCATCGTTATTTTTTCATCACTATTGGGATATAATTGGTCAAGAGGTTATTCAGGCCATCCAGAGTGCTTTCCATTCCAAATCTATTCCTGCTAATTGGAATCAGACTTTCATCACTCTTGTGCCTAAGCTTACTGATGCTTCTACCCCTCAACACGTTTGGCCAATCAGTCTATGCACTATCTTGTACAAGGTTTGTGCGCGCCTTTTAGTCTTCCATTTGCGTGATGTGATTTCTCAGCTCGTCTCTGCTGAACAAGGGCTTTCATTAGAGGCCAGAGTATTTTCGATAACGTCCTTATTGCGTAGGAGTTTATGCATGATCTTTAGAGAGCCTCGGCCAGACAGTGTCTCATGGCAGTTAAACTTGATATGGAGCACGCCTACGATAGGTTGAGCTGAGCTTTTCTACGTCGAACTCTTCTTGAATTTGGTTTTTATGGCCTATTCATCGACTGGATTATGGCCTGCATTCAAAAGCCATACTTCTATCTGATCATTAATGGTATGCAGACCGATTTCTTCCATTTTACAATGGGGCTGAGACAGGGATGCCCCTTATCCCCCTTTCTGTTCATCCTGGTGGTGGACAACCTTTCTTGTGCATTTCATCAAGCACAGTAGGATTGTCGCATTGCTCCCTTTTTTGGCAGGTCCCTTGGGGCCCTCCATCTCTCATCTTCTTTTTTGGATGACTGTATTCTTTTGGGCCAGGCTACTCTTCCTAATGCATCTAGTTATGCTTCTATTATTCAATGCTACTATCAAGCTTCTGGTCAGAAGGTTAATTTAGAAAAATCTATGATTTGCTTCAGTCCAAAGATCACTAGGTCTACTAGGGAATCCATACACCAAACCCTAGGCATCTTCACTAAGGCAGATGGGTTATCGTACTCAGGGATCCCTGTTTTGGAAAGACGTCCTCATATTAGTGATTACACTAACCTCGAGTGATGCATTCGCGACCGCATTGATGGTTGGCAGGTTACCAGATTATTCATGATGGTGAGGATCACTCTTATCCGTTTGGTCCTTACGTCCCTTCCGCTACATCTACTATCTAATGCTGTTATCCCGATTACTTGTCTGCGAAGGATTGAGCGATGTTTTAGGGACTTTCTGTGGGCTTCTATGCAGGATGGTCACGGTATTCATCTTCAGGCTTGGGATTTGGTTTGTATGCCATTGCATGAAGATGGTCTTGGTATTCAATCACTGATTGTCAGGAGAGAGGCTCTGCTAGCTAGATATGCCTAGCGGTTTATTCTTGATCAGCACTACCTCTGGAGCTCCTTTATGCGAGCTAGATATGATGACTGGTCTCCTTCTATGGACTCTCAGCCTACCCGTGGGTATTCTTTCTTCTGAAAGGAGGTGTGTCGACATGCTCCGACTATTCTGAACAATATATTGAGGATGATCGGCGATGGTTCCTCGGTCGATGTTGTTTAAGATATTTGGATTTCTGATCTTCCCCTTTTCCGATGGCCTACTTTTATTAGTACTGATGTTCCGTTTAGTATGAGGGTGCAGGTTCTGATCACTCAGGATCTCTCATCATGGAATACCCCTACGGTGACTAGTTTATTTGGGAACGAGCTTTCTCGGCGGATTCTTTCTATACCACTTATCCCGGGGCACATACCTGATATGAGGTTATGGCGGAGATCTTGTCTCTCTAGGGCTCCCATCAGAGACCTTATGAAGGTGTATAGACCACAGCCCCAGGGCACGAGGGATGCTGCTTGGATCTGGAAGCTCCCCATTCATCCCAGGGTCCAGTTATTCATTTGAAAGATTATATGGGACTGTTTCCCTACTTGCTCCTTGCTCTCAAGGAGGGATCTGCCTGTTGAGGCGATTTGCCCGCTGTGTGGGCAGGAGGAGGAGACTACAAACCACACAATCTTCACCTGCCCCAGCCTGAGCTGGATCTGGTTGAGGATAGGTTTATACCAGCAGAGTGGATGTTACAGGTTCCTCGCGGTCTTCATTCCTTGATGATCTTTAGAGGACCACCCGGCAGCAGAGTGCTCTTTGGACAATTACTGCCCATCAGATCTGGCTGTTGTGGAACCTACTTACTTTCACTGATGATGCTATATCTTCTCACAGGCTTGAGCGAAAGGTCAGATCTCTGTCTACTGAAAGTGCACTTCATCTCACTGGTTCTAATTTTTACATCTCTGACCACTAGGGCTCCCCTGCTGCTTCGGCAGCGAACCAGCATACGGTTTTCATCTCTTGGGAGCCTCCCTTCAGGGTTTGTAAAAATCAACTTTGATGGAAGTGTACGGGGAAGAATTGTAGGGTCAGCTTTCATTATTCGTGGGATCGATGAAGCCTTGCTGTCGACGGGTGGTTTTGGTTCCTTAGATTCTTCTGTTCCTATGGCTGAGCTTTATGCAGCGTAGGCTAGTATTTCCTATGATGTACGAATTCTTCATGCTCATAGCCTATTTATTGAGGAGGATTCTCTATCTGTCATCCGATGGCTCCGAATGGAATACTGTAACCAAGTCCCCATCAATTCTCTTCTCCGCGATATTTGGGCTATTCTGCGGGAAGCTCACAGAGTCTACATCCGGTATATCTACCGGAAAGCTAATTCTGCGGCAGACTGGGTGGCGGCTTCTGTGGCCCATCATGTGAGATTCTGGATATGAAATCAGGATGACCCCTTTTCCCTCGTCCTCAAGCAAATTTTGTACTCTGATATTTTTGGGCTGACTCGTACGAGGGTAGTGTGATCGCCTGTCTGTACCAAAAAAAAAAAAGGCAATTCTAAACTCTTAAGAGGTACGATGGGGCAATTCTTGGAACAGAGACATCACGGCTCTTTCCACAAGCAGAGTCCTACGCATAGTTATCAGAACCATACCAAATCGGCCAGTTGGACCGGTCGAATTGGGATCGGAGGCCAAGCCGATCCAGTTTTAACATAAAACCAAATGTGTAAGTGATCCGAAATAACCCGATCAATCCATTCGGTTCATCCGTGAACCGATCAACCCAGTCCGAATCGAATGGGATTATGGGTTTTATTATCATGTTAATCTTAAATTTTTATTAAAAATTAATTTTTATTAATATAAATATATTTTTATATTAAAATAATTGATCAATGGATCAATTAGTGATCTAATGATTGAACCAGTAACTCAATGATTTAAGTCCTTGATAAGGTTAATGTTCGGGCCAGCTATGGTCCTACGCAGCTTTGGAAGTGAGAAAGAGCTTAAGGTTCCATTGTAGCTCTCTCAAAATGTGGACCCTCGAGTAAAGAACCAGCAGCCAGGAGCCTCCTCCCAAGTTCACGGCCGCACGGAGGCCCATCATAAACCACCAGCACTTAATTCCATTTAAATCCTCTGAACCACCAGGCACCGTTGAGCCACCGGCCCCGCTATTCTTCTCCCTGTCGCTGGAAAAAGATCAAACCAAGCTTTTAGTAACCTTAACGCATTTTCTTGATTATATTTTAAGATAATATAATAATAAATATAACATAATATAATTTAAAAATAAATGTTAAAATAATCATAAATTATTTTGATAGCTATTTTTTAAGACAAAGAGAGTTCAATTCATCAAAGATAATTTTAGTATTTTATATTCGAAGTTTCAGAATTTTCATAATATATCAAAAATAGTAATTTTAGATCATTAAATATTTTTAATTATTGGCACAATATATTAAACATGATGATTTTTTAATACTAAAAATTAAATTATAATGATCTGTTATCTAAAATTATCTAGATGCTCCAATTTGAATTAGCGATCACATCAGGGGGGAAAAAAAAAATTAAAATTAAAATGCACATTCCATTGGTGGATGGTTTATTCTCTTCTTAATTCCATTTATGATCAGATTTTCTAAGCATATATCTTGGCACTTATCGAATGGACACTAAGAAAGATTCACGGGAAGAACATTTTATTAGAAGAATGAGATAGGAATAGGGGATATATGCATATAAAATGATGATTAAGTTCCACAGTCTCTTTCACTTGAATTCAATTCAATTAAACGAAATGGTTCCCACATAAGACGGATTAAGATTTGCTTTCAATTTTTTCTCCCCTGAGGTGGTTCTTCAAACAGGTTATATAAAAGAACAGAGAGTCACGGTAACCCCAACCTCTTTGGAGCTTTATAGTAAATGCACCAGCTCCCAATTTCGGTCCATCCCCAAAGGCGGCCTCCAAATGAGTGGAAGAGATTAATATGGCGTGGGGCACGAGCGGACGGCACGGGAGATTGGCCTTTGTCAATCGTGTAGGTGGGTTGGACCTGCAGTAGGTGTTTGGTGTGTTAACTTTTATTATTAATATTATTGTTTTCAGTGCAGTGGTCGGTCTGTTGTTGTCTTCAGAGGATCACAAGCAAGAGACTCTTGGTCAGCTAGAAATCAGAATAAGAACCCTGGCCCTTTATTTATTTATTGAAGGCTTGAGCAAGTCCTTGTTAAGAACCAACAACCTGACAGGATAAAATAATAATAATAATAAAAGTTCTCAGTTTTTTTTTTTTTTTGAAAAAAAGACAGTAATTTCTAGCTATGGTAATGAATAATGATTATTTTTATTTATTTATTTATTTATTTTTTATTATTTATTTTTCCGCATCTATCTCTCTCTCCCCCTGTCTCATAATAAAACGTTTGGCAATGGCTGATGCCGCCTCCAGGTCTCCTCAGATTTATCACCGCTGCTTCCCTTCGCACTGAGAAGAAGAATATAAATGGCCACCTCGCCCTTCCCTCTATAAGCCCAGATCCTCTCTCTCTCTCTAAACCTTATCTTCTTCCCTCTCTAATAAATTTACCCTTCCGTTCTCATCCCCTTCGATTTTTAATCCAATGGCGGGATACTCGGTGGCGGCGCCGCTCTGCACGTTGTTGATGGCGGCATGCGTGACGGCGTCGAGCGGAAAGGAGAGGCCTTTGGCGGCGCTGGCGCCGGCGACCGGGGCGGCGAGGCGGCTGAGCCGGTCGGCGAGAAGGCGGAGGGCGGCGGCGCTTGGCCTCGATTCCCGGGATTCCTCCGGGGGGCTGATGTCGGCGCTCCGTGGATCGGGGATCCAGGCGCTGATGAGCTCCTGCCTCGCCTTCGAGCCCTGCGAGGAGTTCTATGGCTCCAAGGGGGGGTCGGCGTTCTTCGGGGACGGTGGCTTCTCGCTCTTTGGGCAGTGGAAGGCGGAGACTACGAGAAGGCAGCGAAAGGCCGCGCGCTCCTCTTGCGTCTCAGGTACTCCATTGATTCGCTTGAAAAAGATAAAAAGGAAAAAAAAAAAAACTGCTTTGTTCCATTCTTCAACAAAAGATGCCCTTTTTTTTTTGCTGTTTGGTGGCTTTTCCCCAGTATAATTTGTCATTTGTTGCAGAAGTGGTCTGCTACAACAATCTAGATTAGCCTGTGAAAGCTAATACCTTGGCAGATTCGATATTTTTGATCCATCTTTTTGAGGAGATCTTTGTCGGAGTGTTTAAATTAGATGGAAATATGTGCTTTGGACCTAACTATCTTGTCTTTTAAGATCCAATTTGCTGGTATGCTGTAGCTTTTGAAGGAAATTTAAGTTTTGATTGTGGTGTGGTGCTGTCATGGATTCTGAGAGTGATGTTGAGGTAGGGAAATATCCACTCTTATCATATTGGAATGCATTAAAATTAGGGGGAATAAACTTGAATTTTCTTATAAGGAAAACGGTCATACTTTGTGAGTCTTACTGTTTTAAGATCCTGGGTTGTAGCAAACTTGATGCTCCTGGTATCATTTCCGTTTCTTTATTCGATGATGGAACTATTTTGCACGGTTACTGTTGGCCTTTTAGAATGCCCACTACCTTTTACCATGTCCTTTGCGTGAGCAAATAGTGCTCTTTCACTTATTTTGTCAACTTAAACTTATAACTTAGTGAAATTATTCGGACAATAAAGATATAAACATTTGCTCTTCCTGTTAAAAGGCAGGTTATATTTTATTAGGATCCAAATTCTGATTATTATCTCGGTAGAGTTTTTTGTTTTTATCTTTTTATAGTGTTTTTATTGAGTGAAAAATATTATTTATTAAGTAGAGAAATGATCTGTGGGATGTTTCATCAGGAAATTTTTCTATATAATATTGGACTATTCATATTTCATTCTTGATTGTCCAATAATTTGAAAAGAGATTTCATGTAGAAATGTTTCTCACGTTTGTTTTTATTTGAACCTTAAAAGGACTGCTGAGATTAGTTGCAAAACCCTTTTGCTGGATCCAAGTAATAAAATGAACTGCGAACTGCAACTTATGTGGCCTGATAGCATGCTGGGGTAGATTACTATGATTTCATTTGTGCTCCTTATTCAAGGCCATGAAGACATACATACTAGAAGATGGTACTAGCCATCATATGTAGTGTAAAACTACTAAGCATTTTCTTTGCTGACACTTCTGGAACAGAGGCTGAGTGTAACTACTGATCATGTATTAATTATTGCCAAATTTTGATTCAGTTTACATGGTTTCAGGCAAAGCAATGGCAGTAGCTGTGCAACCTGCTAAAGAAATTGCAGGAAAGAAGAGAAGCCATACAAAACAGAGGAGGGTGGTTGTGACAGGCATGGGTGTGGTAACTCCTCTGGGCAATGATCCTGATGTCTTCTACAATAACCTTCTTGATGGTATCAGTGGCATAAGTCAAATTGAAACATTTGACTGCACTGGCTATCCAACAGTAGGTTTTCTTTGGAACCCTGTTTTTATAGTCTGAAATATAGTTAAATCAATACTTATTTATATAATTTCTGAAGCATTTGCAATATAGACTTGTGGAGAAAGCTCTGAGTTCCAAAGCCCTTTTTTAAGTTCCTGATACAGGCAATTTTCTGTAGAGAATTGCTGGAGAAATTAAATCATTCTCAACAGATGGATTGGTAGCACCTAAATTATCTAAACGATTGGACAAATTCATGCTCTATTTACTTGTTGCTGGAAAGAAAGCATTAAGCGATGGCGGGGTTACAGAAGAGGTGATGAGTCAGTTAGACAAGGCAAAATGTGGAGTGCTTATAGGCTCTGCAATGGGTGGAATGAAGGTACAGTTTTACTATTCAATCCTTGATATCTGCTGGATATCAATGGCAAAAGAAAATGGTGAACTGAAAACATTGTGTTATAATGGGGAGATGGCTTCTGTCAAGGGTTTATCAGCTGTACTTTGAGGAAGTCATCACATCTGCCTCATATTATTTTATGATTTTTAAGCAATATTATGAAAATTGCAACTTTTTTAACAGGTTTTTAATGATGCCATCGAAGCTTTAAGGGTCTCATACAAGAAGATGAATCCATTTTGTGTTCCCTTTGCAACAACAAACATGGGTTCTGCAATCCTTGCTATGGATCTGGTAAGCCAAATCACCTGCTGTAGGAAATACAGCCTGTTAATAAGATTTTCTGGAATGCATGCAATATATATCATTCTCTCTGTTAATTGCAGGGTTGGATGGGCCCAAATTACTCGATTTCAACTGCTTGTGCCACAAGTAATTTCTGTATCTTGAATGCAGCAAACCATATAATAAGAGGGGAAGCTGTAAGTTACTTCTATGCCTTTGCTACCTTTGTTCATAAGTGTTTAAACACTTCTACCTTTAATATGCCTTGTGTTTATACACTTCTACCTTCAATATCCTTTCTTTTACTCCATTTATATGATCTTGCAGGATGTGATGCTTTGTGGTGGATCTGATGCTGCAATTATACCTATTGGTATATATCCATTATTAGTTCCACACAAGCCTTGCACATTTTTAAGCTCATGAGCAGTTATATTTATCTGTATGTACTGCAGGATTGGGGGGCTTTGTTGCTTGTAGAGCACTTTCACAGAGGAACAGTGATCCAACAAAAGCTTCACGGCCTTGGGACATTGTAAGCATAGAATATTATGCCTCGCTTTTTAAATTTCAGCATTTGATGGACTATATGATGCTTTGGCCTTAATTTGAATTGGCTGGACTTTGTATTTTGGGCTTGCATGTTACTTGAAAGAATTTTGAAACCTCTGGCCTCCTGAATTATCATGTTTCTTCATATATTTTGAAATTTTAAATTTGGATCTTTCAGTTGTTAATTTGCAAATAGCAATGAACTGTATGGTGAGAGGAAGAAAATAATTTTGAAGCGTATAATTCTACTGTGAATTGCAATTTTCAACACTACGTGCTGACAGATAATTCTTAATTACTGACAAACACATACCTAAGGTACCATAATTTGCTATGCTTAAAACCAGACAAATTACAGCAATATCATGATTGTTGGTATGTCTAAACACAATATCATGATTGTTGGTATGCACTGACAGCATACATGCATGCCAACAAATTGGGGAAGCTAATCTAGAGGTTTTCTTCTATTAGACATGTGGATTCTATTTTTAATTAAGAATAGAAGATGAAATTTTTTGGCAGTTAAGAATGAAGGTTTCTCTTTTCACCTGGCCTGCAGTGATTATCATTGGTGGAATTATTTTTTACTCTGAGTTCATTCTGTTTATTGACTTTTGTGGTGACACTGTGTGACAGGACCGTGATGGTTTTGTGATGGGGGAAGGAGCTGGTGTGCTTCTATTGGAAGAATTAGAGCATGCTAAGGTTTGTTAATTTGCAGTTTCATGAATAAATAAAATGAGAAAGACTTAGGAATATGTCCTTACGATAGTTCATACTTATTTATTTTCTTCTGTTTACAGCAAAGAGGAGCGAATATCTATGCTGAATTTCTTGGGGGAAGCTTCACGTGTGATGCCTACCACATGACTGAGCCACATCCTGAGGGTAAACAATCAAATTTACTATTCATTTAATATTCATTTTTTCCCCTCCTTCTCTCTGTATTTTTATGTTTATATTGTTGATTCACATATATTATTTGATATCTCGGAAAAGGGGCGGGCGTTGCTCTTTGCATTGAGAATGCATTAGCGCAAGCAGGGGTATCCATAGAGGATGTTAATTATGTAAATGCTCATGCAACTTCAACACCTGCTGGTGATCTAAAAGAGTATCAAGCTCTTATTCGTTGTTTTGGCCAAAATCCAGAGGTGAGAGCGTAGATTATATAAGTTGGTTTAGCTGTCATTTGACCACTGACTAATCTTGCATGACAGCTGAGAGTGAACTCTACAAAATCCATGATTGGTCACCTACTAGGAGCTGCTGGTGCAGTGGAAGCTGTTGCCACAATTCAGGTGAAATTTTCTAGCTTTTATAGTATAGTTTCAGAGAAAATTTTAACTAATGCCTCATTTTTATATTTATTGCTGATAGAAGTCTTTATTCCTTCAGTTCGGCAAGCTTTAATGGCAATCTCTATCATCAATATTCATTTGATTCATTCTTCAACATTTCCCATGCATTCATACTGCAGCAGCTCCCATGACGGAATTGTTTTTACTATTTATTTAACTTTCTTTGCTCAATCTTTCTACCAGTGTCTCTACTTGCTTTTCAAATCCATTTACACAACTTCCATCTATGTTAGATTAGGTATTCTTTCCTCTTTTCTGAGTTTCCTCCATAAATTTAAGTACCTCTTGTTATCAGGTCATCCTAAAATTTTTGTTGCACATGCCTGGGCCATCACAATCAGCTTGCCATCTTTTGATCCCAAGTGGCACAACTTCTATTGCTCCTTCAATATAATGATTTCTCACCCTGTTCTTAGTTTTAGGATGCATCTGTTTTGACATTTTCATGTATACCATGTCCATCTGTTGTGCATGGGCTTTCCTAGTGGGTGGAGGAGTATATGTAGAATATGGTGCCATCTGTTGGGTGGGTCTTTAGTTTAAGTCATGTTAACTTTTCTAATGAGTTAGCTAAATTCTGTGGCCTAGTTGCACTTATGGTCTGAAACTTTGAGGTTAGCTCTGAACATTGTCTTCTTGATTTACTTTTTTTAGTATTTAAGGAAAAGCTGCTTAATAATGAAAAGAGGCAAATCTGTGATATTCAATGTGCTAATATGGATGTCCTTTCTGCCTTCTTGAATGAAGATGGTTCATCACATCTTAAATTGTTGTCTTGCTTGGGGGATTTAGAATTAGTTTTTTGAATTATCAGGTGTTTCTTGAGTGGTTCGTGCTCCATTAGTTCTTATGTGTTATTGGTCTTCAATGTTGTTCTTGATGAATGGATGGTTGCATGATAAACTTACACTTCCATATCCTTGTCGAGCCCTTTGGAAGGATTTCAAGGACAGGATGTTCAATGATAAGTAGATTTTTATTTGCTTATTGTTTTACTAGTCAAGAAGTTTGGAAAGCATGGGTTGCTAACATCTTTATGATACTCCCTGGTTTCTTTCTTTCTTTGTTTTTTTCTTTCAAAAACTAGAACTACATTTTCTGTGATGAACATCTTACTATTTGGGCCTTTTTTATAGCTTCAACAGGTGCTTTGTATTTCTATGAAGTGGTTGGGTTTAGTGTCTTTTGCTCCTTGCAATCTTCTTCATGCAATAGTAGTATTTAGCAGAAGGATTAGTGCAAAAAGTTTGTAGACTTGTTTTATGTTGGTTTGGAATGTCCACTAACAAATTGTGTTTTAGAACTTTTGCTTGTTTTTGCACAAAAATTTCTTGCAAATTTTCTAACATGATATTGTCACTGGCAAAATGTCATTTCCATTTTAAAAATCTGATTTGTTTTGGACAATAAGAGTGGCAATGCTTGCAAAAAGGTACAGAAAGAGTTACCTCTATGATAGAAACTTAGTATTTTGTTGAATAATTTAATTTCATTTGGGTAACTTTGAAGTGCCTAATTTGTGCTTTTGCTAAGAGTTTCAGTTTCATGTTGCGGAAGATCTGTCCTCTAAGGTGGTTATGAATAGAATAAATTCTTATCCTAAATTTTTGATTGTTTGGTGAAACTCCTTGCTGTTAGTAGGGGATGCATGAGCATAATGTGAGGGAGGCAGGGTTATCTTTGAAAGAGTTGTGTCCTAAAAGCTAATCGCAATCTATATTGCGATAAGGTTTCTTTTATTCTTCCAAATCATATACGCGACATTTTGGTTATAAATAAAAGGCATTATGTTTCATCATTTGATGCTTCTTATAACTATGAACCCCATATTTAGGGCAATGGTTTTAGGGTTATAATGAGATCATGCCAATGAGACCTAAAACCTTAAAACCCTAATTTAAAACATTCCCAGTCGTTGGTACATTGAGTCGGGGATCAATGTTATCAGAAAGACTGGCACATCCTATGTATGCTCGATGCAGAGGGTGATTGATCTCATAATTACTTATATGAGACACTAATACAAAGATGTGTGTGCTCATTAAAGGAATGAGTTCACTGAATTGACTTACCAAGAGAACATCTTATGGATGCTTACTTATTTGTCAAAAGATGATTCTCTAAGTAATTGGGAAAAGGCTTAGATGAGTTGAGTTGAGTTGAGATGATTCTCCAAGTGGGAGTTGTACAAGTGATCCTTAAATCTAAATCATCATAGTATCTTGTGCACATGAATTCATGTTTTGGTTTACATCATTCACGGCATTAAGTTATGCATGAGGTATTCTGGATATGGTGGATTGCGTACGAAGATTGTGAGTAGATCAATAAGGAATCAATCACTTCTAGTAAGAGAAAACCACATCCTACTTGCTCTAATTTTATGATGATTCAGGAAGTCTTTGATCAAATCAGAATGAAAAATTAGAAAGAGCTTTTAATGTTTCATTAATTAATTATATTAGAAGATTAAGAGAGGCATGAATAAGTAATTGAGCTTGACATTAATCCATACTCGTATACTTATTCAGGATGTAGTATGATTGAGGATTGAATTGCATGGTAACTTACTACTAAAGGGTATGTTTGGTATGCCCACCAAATTTCATATCTTTTGGGTGACATGATACGTTGTTAGACATCAATCTTGTCTTGTATGTTTGATTGGATTAAAGAGTTTAATTTGATCAACAATTAGAAAGGGTTTTAATTATCAAGTTTGAGATCGCACCGATTGGATCTATAAGGATTAGAAATGTTTTAATCATGATAGGTCAACTTGCATCCATACTATTGTTGGATAGATGCAGAATCCAATGGATCATACACAAAGGAACTAATCAAGGATCTAATTGGATTAGATCATGTTTGCAAGATAGACATGCTAGCACGTGTTGCAAACCATAGCTCCTCATTCTGATTGTTATATTAGATTAATCTAATATGATTAGATCATGACCTAATGTGGATTGGCCAAGAGTTGGATCTAATTGGCTTTGTTTGGACCATTGGATGGCTCTTTGGATAATGGATATGGATCATTGGTCAGTGACTCAATCTGGACCATTGAATGGCTCCTTGGATGAAGGATTGGGACCATTGGTGATGGTGCTTTGCTTTCAGATCATTGATGGTGCTTTAATCTAGACCATTAGTGATGGTGCCTTGATTTGAACTATTGATGATGACGCCTTAATTAGGATCATTGGATTGTCATGAAATAAGTGGGGTGAGGTTATCAGCATGAGAAGGCTGATGGCAGATGGATAAGACTTTTCAGATAAGTTTTTTGAGTGGATGTCTTTTTGCTCTCACTCAATGCGTCCTTCCTTTTAGCGCCTCATTATGATGAGGCACTACCTTTGGCACACGCCTTATTATGATGAGGAGTATGGATGGGATGCATCCCTCTGCCTCTTATAAATAAGTGTGCGCCATGGAGTTCAAGGTACGAAATCCATCCGAAGAGAAATTAACTTTTCTCTCTTATTTCTCTTATATCTCGTCCTAAACCAAGCCAAGGAGGTTTTTTCAGAACAAGAGGTTGTCTTGTCCTAAACCAAGATAAGGAGATTTTCTTCAAGAGGCTTTGAAGGATTTTTTTTTTAGAGAAAGAAAATTAAAAATGAAAGAAAGCAAGCCAATCAAGTCCTTTTGAAAGGATTAAGCATCAAGGATCAAAGTTTTTTTTGGAGTTAGAGTTTGGAACCCAATTCCTGTGTGGATCAACATTGGAGGGTGAATACTTGGGTACCTTGTGGATATTCCAATATATTGGATTTAGCATTACAGGTACTCTTCTTATCCTATATTTACTATTTATTCATTTAATTGTTACAATAAGAAAATCTTGACTATTAAGGGTTTCACGTAAATAGATCTTATTAAGAAATTTGTGGAATCCATGCGATTCCATTGTACTCTTAGGCATGCACGAGAAACCTTAACAATCTTGAGCTCATATTTAGTTAGGTTAACTTGTTCTTGGCGCAGGCTTGGAAGGCTGAGTTCAAACTTGGTTTAGTCAAACTGATCTTGTTTGAGCTTGGGTTGGCGAGGTTGGAAAATGACACAGAGAAAGAGAGAACGGAAAAGAAGGTGCACAGGCCAAGCTCAGTGGTGGGAAGAGTAAGTGATCAGGGATCTTGGCACAGCCAACATGACGTGGATGGAGCACCTGTTGTTGAGGATCCCTTGTCATTGTTACCTATGCTGGAGGTGGCATGTTGAGGTAGATAGAAGCAGCCGGTGGGGAAAGAGTTGATGTTGGAGGAGCCAACAACAACTAATAGCAAGCATTGTTTCAAAAGCAATCTATATACCCTTAAATGTGTATGCAGCCTCTAAGCCATGGTGTAGGGTCTAGGCTACTTTTATAAGTGGGCAGGCCACATGGTGTCATCAAACTGGCCTGTATAAGCCTGAGCCTTGAATGTGTGGCATTCTACCTCCTACTTTTTTTTTTTTTTGAGCTTTTATTGAAGTATTTTCTATTCTTTTATTCAACCCCCCATATCTGCTATCTCAGCCGGTAGTTTGAGATAAACAGCTAAGATATTTTTTTTTTTAAAAAAAGTGGTAAAGTGGCCAACCCCCCCCCCCCCCCCAAAAAAAAAAAAAAAAAAAAAAAAAAAAAAAAAAAAAAGAAAAAAAAAGAAGAAAAGAATGAAAGAAGGTGAGCAAGCAAGACAGCTAGTACTGGTGTAAGGATAGTTATCATCAGATTCCTGATTTTTTAATATGTGAAATTTGTGGGTTATCTTAATGATTCACATTTTTATGACTTAAAATAAATGATAAATCAAATTTTATTTATTTATTTCAAGCTATATCAAGCCGAGCAGGAGCAAGCTAGCCCCAGCTTGTATTCACCTTATTTTTATTTCGAGCTTGACATCCTGGCTCATGTTAATTACAAATTGGTTAAATTCAAAGCCAAATTTTGACCAAACATGAGTTCATTCTTCTTTTTTTTTCTTTGTTTTATTAAATTTGAGTAGATACTGACTAGACTAGGTTAAAAGATTTCTCCATTACCTTCATGTGAGTGTGTATTTTGGTGGACCTTACAAAATTGTGCTGATGAAAAGTCAAGTGATGTTAGCTGTTTATTTTCTATCTTTTGTATTACAATATTTTGTGTACTGTTTGAGTTTCAACTTTCAAACATCTTGACTATGGTGAGTTAAATCTTGGTATGTATCCGTTCAATGTCTTAGTTAGAAAGCTTATGTATTCTTTTTCTGCTATATCCATAATTCTGTGTATCTCTATTGCCTTGCCTCATATAATTTTGAAACTGGCCTGCTGAATTTCAGATTCAATAAAGGAATTTTATGTATATATGCTTGCAGCATGACTACGTGGCCTTGTTCATTTCCTGCTAGATATGATTTCTGTTATATGCTACTTGCTCTGTTTATTTTCTGAGCCATGTCTCTTGCGTGTAGGCAATTCGAACAGGGTGGGTCCATCCTAATGTCAATCTCGAAAACCCAGAAAAAAGTGTGGTATGTTCTCTTAAATTTTTGATACATTAGTTGCAATTACTCTTATGTTTCGACAGATTCTCAATCGAGTTTTCAATCTCATTTGCAAACAATCATGACTATGAAAAATATTATTCATGCTATTATGAATCCAAAGAACACTCAATATACCATTTTTGGTTGTGCAACTTGCAATAAATTCATTAAAATGTCTTACCATTATTATTTAAGTTATTAAGCTTGTGCATGCTCTCTGTTTTGTTGTTATTATTCTCTGGATCTCTTTTTCTTTTCCCCCTCAAACCATCATATTTGAGCTTCCTGGAGTTTATCTGACTTCCAGACATTAATTCAGGATGTGAATGTGTTGGTGGGCTCGAGAAAGGAACAGTTGGATGTGAAGGTTGCTCTATCAAATTCATTTGGTTTTGGTGGCCACAACTCGTCCATCTTGGTTGCACCTTATAAATAGTCATGGCAAGAACTTAAGCTGAACTTCAGATGTTGTAGGGACCGCATTTAGCCCAGCTTCCTTGTTGGTAACCTGATCTTGTGAAGAATTCCAAGCTATAATTTTGCTTAGCTTGCAGCTAGGGGCCTCAATTATCGTGTAGGCTCATTTGTTTTTGGTAGTTTTACATTCCTTGCAAGGACATCATTACTCTGTTGTTTTACTTATAGCTGAATGATACAAATTTCCGAAGAAATTACCTACTGTGCAGAGAAATTTGCCAGGTTGTACTTTATCATTTGCTGTGCTCCTCCTTCAGATGTGCCAGCATGTATTTTTTTTTTTGCACATTTTGAACATGTAGTAATGGGTATGATCATGTTTTAAGAATTCTGACGGAGTTTTATGGTTGTCAGCTACCTAACGCAACCTTTCTTCTTTACCCGAGTTTGGGACCGGCCTTGGCGGAGTTTTAATTGTTAAAATAACAATAGAGAAACTAATGAGTTTTCAATTATTGTAGGTGTACATTAAGGATCTGTCTTAAGTCCGTATCTTTTTGTATTAATTATGGATGAATTAATCAAATATATTCAACATGATATCTCATAGTATATGTTATTTGCAGATGATATAGTGTTAATTGATAAAACTAAATCTGGAGTAAATGTTAAGCTAAAGATTTGGAGAGAGGCTTTAGAATCTAAAAGTTTTAAGATTAGTAAAACTAAAACTGAATACATTATATATAATTTTAGTGGGAGTAAAAATACAAATGAAGAAACAGGAAAAATTGCCAGCCAAGAGATATCAAGGAATGAAAAGTTAGGTATTTGGGATCAATTATTCAGCAAGAAGGTAAAATAGATGAAGATGTGAATCATAGAGTTAAAACATGATGGATTAAGTGGAGGAGTGCTTCGGGAGTATTGTATGATCGGCGCATCCATTAAAATTGAAAGAAAAATTTTATAAAATTGTTATTAGGCTAACTATGCTATATGAAATAGAGTGTTGGGTAATATTGAAACAATATGTGAATCAATTAAGTGTAACAGAAATGCGTATGTTAAGATGGATATGTCGTAAAACTTTAAAAATAGAATTAAAAATAAACATATAAGAGAAATGATAGGAGTAATCCCAATTGAAAATAAAAAAGAGAAATCGATTATGGTGGTTTGGACATATACAACGTAGACCTTTAGATGCTCCAGTTAGAAAGAGTGATCTTTTAACAATTCATGGTAAGATAAGGTAGAGGTAGACCTAAATTAATAGGAGCAAAAATAATTAAAAAAGATATAACTATTTATAATTTAAATGTCGACTTGAGTAGAGTGGAGGAAGCAATTCATGTAGCCGATCCATGTAGTTGGAAAAGGCTTAGATGAGTTGAATTGCGTTGACTAATGGGTATGATCACTAAAGTTGTTGGACAAAAAGCAGGGATTTTTAGTGGGCAACAAAATGTTAGTGACTTGATGAGAGTTATCAGCTGACCGCAATTTGATTGTCTTATTTGATATTCAGTTGACAACATTATAATCGTTGATAAGAGCCGGCCTTCTTTCTAGCCAGCTTTTCTCAGAACTTGAAAAATATTGAATTATGAAAATTAGCAAGGTAAGTTATCTTAGATGTTGGGTCTGTGAAAAGCTTTTCTTTGTGAAATGTTGTGTTCCATTGCTTGCATTGGGTGTCAACATGCGTCTGCATTACCTTGACCAGCCAGCATTCTTTCAATTCATAGATCAGGATGAGATCAAGGAAAGGAAGGTTTTTAACCTCTAGTGAATATATACATTCATTGATTGATTTCAACTAATTCGGAGTTAAGGTTTTGTTGTCATTGTTGCAGTAAATAGGCTCTTATTTGTAATGTTGCATGTCTACTACTCTCTCTCTCATTGCAAGGTAATAATAATCTTTGGTGTTTGGACAGCATTATGACAGATTAGGCATGCATGCTTGCATCTTGGGAGAGTTTGCCATTAAAATACATGCAAAATTAATTTAACATCCCATGATGCTAGAAGAAATATGCCAGCATTCATACATGTTTATATAATGAACTATAGGTTTGCTCACAATTCTCAGTGTTGAGAGAGTCCTAGGGACAATACTTAATAGCATATGTCATGATTAATTGCTCTCTTCATGCTTTCTTCTGAACTATAGCATGAAGAAATCATGACCTTGGAGACGTTTGCATTGCACTACAAGAAACGAGCTTTGAGCTCCCAAACTTTTAACTCTTTCTTGCACCGTGTCCGCTTCATTGATCCACTCATACCTGCCGATGATAACCAACAGAAGATCCCATAGGGAGCATTTTTTGCGGGCAATTTAAACTGCTTTGGCTTGGCAAGAACAATTCATGTTTTTTACTTGGATCAAAGTTTTTGTGCATGGCCTGCATCGAGCGCGATGATTTGCTTGCGCATCAGCGATGCAGGATCCATGAGCGATGAGCGAATCATTACGCCCACTTTTTCTACTTGGATCATACATCCCAATGCAAGGGGCAGTGTACAAAGACTTTTCCAATCTGGATCATACACCACAATGTAAACATAAAAGTTGATGATGTAACGCTCCTTTTGAATCAAATATTTTCTATAATACATGCAGATCATGATAAAGGCTATGTCAGGCCATCATAAACTACAACACCCTGCATTAACTAGAAATGATTCCAAGAATGAAGCCATCATAAGATGCCAGTAGGGGGTTCACCAACATCATGTTACAGAGTAAGTAACAACCAGGTAGTCAGATGTTATAAGAAATTAGATATGATCATGGGAATGCTGGGACTGGTGGATGCTGTTGACGAGGGTGCTTCTTCTTGGGCTCTCTGTAACATGGTGGTGGTCTTGTTATCGATGGAAACTACGCCTATGGTGATGCTATATATTTTTCTTGACGTAAGAGCTCTCTCCGGCTGCCCATTTCAAGTCAGTGAAGCCTCTGAGGGGAGGTTTGAATGACCCTAGTTTGAATCCCGTCTTAACTAGAGGGTTGGGAAAGAGATGACTCCTTTCTTTCGAAAAAAAAAAAAAATTTAAATTGCTTCATTACATAATTTTGGCATCGGTTTCCATGAACGCTTCTAAGTAAAGACTAAGACAGTGTTTGAAATAGGGGATAAAGGGGATATCTAGAAAAGTTATAACTAAGAGAAATATTTCTAAAAAAGTTTAACCAAAGAAGATAACTCATCGTTAATGTTTAACCATGGGTTATCCCCTAAACTTATTCCTAAGGAATTCAGGAATAACTAGAGTTATCTCTTGATGGCAAAGTTATAATTTTAAAAAGGTGTTTATTTCTTTACCTGTTCTCTGAATAAATGCTATCATGTACGCTTATCTAGGAATAGCTTTGGGGAGTTAAATACTACCTAACAGAGAGCATAAAACTACAAGTTTGGTTTAGATCTTGGCTTGAATACTTGGATGGCTGAGTAAGAGAAAACCCTTTCCTTTTCTTGGGGGAAAGATGTGGAGTTGCCTGCTTGTCTGATATTGGCATTGGTTACTTGCACGCTAGCAAGTGATTAGCCGTAAACAGCATCAACCCGGAGAACTTAAAATATTAGCCATAGCTTGTCTGTATATTAGCAAGTGAATATTAGCCATAACTTGTTGTATATAAAATTTAAAAGAACAGTGAAATCTCTCCTGTATTTTTCCCTTGTCACCCTAAAAAAGGAATTAAAATAGATCTAGGTTTGGATGAAAGATGAATAGTGGGCACCAGAAACTTGCCTTGCAAAAAAAAAAGGGATTAAAATCCTCTTTTTTGTATTTCAACGGTTAGAATTTCAGTTTTCACCTTTTCTTTATTTGAGAACACTGGATCATCTAATTAGGAATAATGGAGATTGGAAAGTTATATTCAGCAGAAAAATGATAGATAGAACCAGAATGAAATATTCACCAAATTCAAGAGTATTGTTCTTAATATAGTTGTCACATCCTACACTTGATAGTGATCGATTCAGCTGTGGCAACCCATCGCATGCCAGGCATGCAAGGTATTCAGTAACATAACAAATAATATAAGAAGAAATAATAACTATATGTTATTCAAAGTCAATAATATTTTTAATACAAGCCATATTAAATAAGGTTTGGACTACATGCTAAAATAACATAAAATCAGTATTTGGGGCTACAACAAATTGTTGATCTAGTTACTCTATTAGAAGCTCCAACTACCCATTTTTTTCTTCTTCAGTTTTGTAGCTCTAAAAAATATTGTGAGATTTAAATGAGCTCACACTTAGTAAGTAAGCCTACTGTAATATAATATAGTCGTTTCAATATTTAACAATCAGGTTTTCATATGTTAAAAATTGCATATCAAACCTCCATAATTCAAATATGCATTTCATCAAAGCATGTTGAATTTATGCCCATGATATGCTCAAAGTAATTTAGAAGCAAATGCCATGCAGTATTTCCAAAAATACAAATTCAATTCAAATCCACTGCATCACTGTAATTAATGTGTACACATCAATTATTACAAATATCCCACAGTTATGCACTATGTCCATGAACCCTCATAACAGAATAGAACAAAATACCTCAAAGGTGTATCCTTCCTATTCATCCCTTATAGAGGTAGGGTCCTAATACTAGTATCATGTCACATAACACCCCATGGTGTGTCTTTCACATATAACCCCTATAAAGGTGAGTTTTAGAGTCAACAGAATATCCCTTAAGTGTGTTCCTCACAAATAACCTCTACTAGGATTAGGCTCCAGAGTCATATAGCATATCATGTCATATTATGTCATATCATAGATCATGGTTACACATAATATCATATTCATAAAATATTATTTTTATATTATATTTGTAAGATAACATGTATTGTTGCAAAAATATAATCAATCTACTTTTTACATTTACAATGGTTTGAACATGTCAAAATACATATGTACACTTATATAAAATTTTTAGCAATTTTAAAATACCATGTCAAATAATCAATTGCATGTATAGGTACCAACTAATTTTCAGAATTTAATAATTTTAAAATGACTATATCCAAATATCATTTGCATGTATAGATACCAAATAATTTATAAAAATTAAATTTCAAATAATCATGTCAAATAATCAATTGCATGTATAAGGTATGAAATATTTAGCAATTTCAAAATAATCAAGTCAAATAATTATTTTCATGTATTGGGTACCATAAATTTTATTTTTTATTTTTTTAAATATTAAAAAAATCATTATAACATTTAAATCCATAATTTATATATTTTAATAATTCATGAAAATCATGATAAATGGCTTACTTATTTTCTAACACAAATTCAAGAATGCAAATCAGCTATGTGGGCTTCTCAATACCTATAACATACTTTTTAAATTTTTTAATCTCTAAAATTATATGTCAAAGTGACTTCTATACTTTATTTAGTCTAATTTTGGACCTAATTTGAGACTCGAATATTTCTAAATATAGATTAAATAAAAAAATAAAATTTTTTCAACAAACTAAATCAAAGCTGATTCAAACCTCACTCTCCTCTTTTTGGGTCCGGCTTAATATAAGGCCCAAAAATTTTAGGCCCTTCCCGCCTGTTGCTCGGCCGCCGATCGGCCTAGTGTCGGCGGTGCCGACACCCGCCTCCCCTTTTTCTTTTTTTTCTTCTTCTTCTTCCTTCCTTGCTTTTCTTCCTCCCGACCTCCTCCCCCTAGCGGCGACATGGCCAGCCCTCCTTCGATCGGCTTGACCCCAACGAATGCCGCCCCGGCGCCGGTGCGGGCGGCAAGCCGGCGGGCATGCCACCAGGGCCAAACCAAGCGCGGGAGCCGGTTCGACTCCCGCATCAAGGGAGGGCTGCCCGATGGCCCTCCTCCACTCCCTTGGCCTCCACGCGGGCGGCGCCGGCTTCCCCCCCTTCACCGGCATCTGGTGGGGGAGCATCGCCGCCAATAGGCACCGCAGCACGGCCGCGGCTCTTCCGTCCTCCACACACACACTCTCTCTCTCCGGCGAGGGGGCTTACCGGTGGTGGTGGCACGGTGGCGGCGATAAGGGCAGAGGAGGCCGACATAGCCCCCTTTTATCGTGGCGAGGGGAGGGCAGCCCTCCCCTATGGCAGGGGCTACCGTGTGCATAGGTGTGTGCACGGCCAATTTTTTTTTTTAATTACGTTGAGGGATTGCAATAGTACAAATAGATTTTTGTTTGCGTGCAATATCGCATGAACTTACCACTGCATACATGAATAATGTAGATATTATGTATAAAAAAAATAAAAAAGGGTGAAGTTAAAACTAAACAAATGCAAGCTTAAAGACAACAATAGATTGATTCATTCATTCTCTACTATATAATAAAATCAAAAACCATATGAAAACTTTGGATATTCATGATACAATAATTTTTGTCACATAGAAAATCTTGATCCAACTATTAATTCTTTGGCTTTGAGTTTTATGATAAACTTATTTTCTCCATCCTTTTTCCCTTATTCTTTCTTTCACTTTGCTTCATCTCCCTTATTCTTCTAATGCTGTTAGCTAAAAAAGTAAAAATCAAGATCACTTTGAAAAAAACCTTTTATAACCACCAGTTAAAATTGGACAAAACTAGTTGCCTGAAAGGAAAAGTTTCAGGTCAACTCAGACAACAATTTGCATAGCCAGATGGAGCAAGATTTGATTGGTCAGGGCCATAACCAAAATGAACCATTCTGTAGGTCTAATTTTTGGAACTTATTGAATGGTGTAGCAGGTCTACTCAAATTTGTTCGATTACATGGTGCACAATTTCACAAATACATTGAGGTTTCTCTAGCAGCAGAGTCTATTCATTTCAGAATGTGCATAGAGTGTCAGAGTGTCATGCATGAATGTTTTTAAATCTGTTTTTTTTATTTTACTGGCAAATTCAGAAATTTAATAAATAAGTGTATATGGACGTGTAAACAATCCAGATGTGCATAAAGAAGAAGGATGAAGCAGGCACCAAATTACTTGGATGAATTTTGTTAACTAAAGTTAAGATTCTGGTGCTCATGTTGAATAGACATCATTAGCTATTTGATCTACTGTGACTAGACTTGAACTCCATTTCTAGTGCATCTGAAGACATCAGCAGCAATAGCTTAGTCCATTACTCATGGAAAAAATTACATCAGATTCTATGCAAGGCATGCCTCTATTTTTTATTAAATGACAAAGAACATAAGCATTTCAAATCCTCATTAATTTAAATAATTTAGCAGCTGGATACACTGACAGCTAGCATGCAGAAGAAAATATCGATCAAAAAGGGTACCTAATGATCAAATGCTGGTGAAAGAACTCGAAAAGACATATCCCAGACTGCACTGTAGCGATAACCAAGGAAGCCTTCAATGATGGCACATATCTTTTCAATGCTTGTTGGTCCAGATTTTCTTGTCCCTCTATTGCTTGTCTTGATTTGATCAACTCCCTGCTGGACCAGGCTTTCATCAATGCAAAACTCTATCAATCCCTTCAAAGCCTCTATAGCAGCAAATGTGGTTTCCTCATGCTCACTGTCTAAGATCTCAGTCAGATGATAGAATAAAAAAATGTATCATTTTATGTACTAAATAATCTACTCTAAATCCAAAATCATGAATTGCTAGAAGCCAAACCAACCTCCAAGGGCATTAAATGACTTTTCCTTATCAGGATCAAATGATGCTAATAAGCACAGCAAGTGAACAACACTTGAGGAGAAACCTCTGAAGTTGAACTGCTGCAAAGAGACTGCAAAATCTCCAATATACTCCTGGTAACAACTGACTGTTGCAGAACCAACAATATTTTAGAATGACATTGGTCGACTTCATTGACATAAGAGGAAGACAGTCTTTCAAAGCATTCAAATAGGACCTCCATAGCTCCCCTGTGCCTTTCTCCCTCTGCAGATGAACTGGTAGAATTGGATCCACAAGCAAACAGAAGAAACCTCTCAAAAATGCTGGTGATTCCTTCACTAATTGCCAACACTAGAACTGCCAGCCCTTGAAAACTCTGAAGTACATCCTGCAGACATGAATGAGGCTGCTTTCTGACCTGCAATCCATCCATTTAACTTAACATTTACCCATGTTAGAGTGTCTCCTTAAAAGAAAAACTAATAAAGTAATATAGCCCTAGTGATTGTAAATGGCAACCTTGTGACATCAACCTTGTACAAGTACTATTTTTAAGGAAAAATAAGTGATTTGCACCAGCCAAGCAACAGAAAACAAAGAAAATAAGAATGGGTTTAAAATGTTTGCTAGTCTTAAGTAAAAAGAAAATAATAGGGAGCATAAAAAGGCCAGGTAATCACAATGCAATCATTTAATTTCCTCATTACGTTTACAGAAAAATAAAAGAAGAAAGTAGAAAATGGTAACAGATAAAAGGAGTTCTATGTCTGTCAATGGCATGATGCAAATACTCAACATGATATGGTTTACAAATATGAGTGCACAAGTTTGTAACTTCTGTTTCAATTTGACTTGTTCAAATTTGGTCAGCAAAAACCACATAATTAAGAGAACATTTAAAACATGCATCAAATTTCTATAAACCAACATGGTTGTCATGCAGACAGCAATTTTTCAATAGACTGTACAGTAGAAAGCGTGAAGAAGCCATGCTAAATTTTCAACCTTAATTTATTGCATCTCCAATTGAATTCACGAAACTAATACATGGATTAAATATTGCCTTGAAACTTTAAAAACAACATCAATTTTCCCAACATAGGGAAATAAAGCTGCATGCTACAAATAAACTATCTTTAATGCATGGAAACCACAAAACAATCAAATAAACTGGAGAAAGAATAGCTTTTGAACGTAAGAAACGTAGGATCAACTAAACCTCACACTCACATAAAAATTTGATCAACATTTAATATAATAAAATAAAATTGATTAGTTATTAGTATGATTATCTATTTATTAAAAATGATAAGCATTCACTTCTTTGATACATCACTTTCTAAATAGGTAATTTTGATAATTTATTCAAGAATGATCATATAATAATTTCAAAATAGATAAATTTTAATAGTGGTAGCATCATGAATTTAACTACTTTTACTAATTATCTAGAAAAATTAGTCACCTTAAATTGGTGTCTAGAGATAAGATCCATCACATCCAAAGTACATTTATATATTAAAACTTTTAAATAGCATAATTTCTATTTACAATCCACTTGGGATGTATTTTTTGAAATTTAGTGATTTTTTTAAGACAAACAATGCAAAGACCATACAAAAGCCTCAAAGGTCTCCAAATGATCCTATTTTGAGACTGTTTAATCTTCTAAGATGCCCTATCAAATCAAATTTTATCTCTTTGAAAACTTTTGACCAAACCACATCTTTCAATCTGCTCGAAAATTAGTGATGCAATAGAAGAAAAGGTTAATATGATAGTTATAATCTAGCTTTAGAAAGATTTTAGCTTTCTTATATTTATATTCATAATCATGGTTATTTTAGAAAAAATTAATATCTTTTAACTAAAAAAAAGAACCTTGCCTAAATTTTGTAAAGCAGCCTCGCTAATATGAATAGAAAGTTGCAATGGATTCTATCATTCATTTGAGGAAAAAATAGGGGACTTAGAGCCTTATTTTTGGATTTTTTTTTAGTCTCTTTGAGATATCTTAGTTTAATAGGTAAAGAAAATTTCCTTCCCTTCGATTAAATCAATCAGATATGTTATATTATAGGAACATGAATTGTTATCATATATAACAAAGTTCCCACTCAATTTAAAGCACAAATTGATCTAATTAAAGTTTCCACTCAATTTAAAACATAGATTGATGGTCGTGCTTTAAACTATTTACATGCGGCAAAAGATCTATTTTAACTTGTATCCCGAATAAAATTAAAGCTTGTTGAAGAACAGCAAGAGTATATTTGGTGTGGATTAAAGAAGGTTTTGTTGTTGCTTTTTCCCTTAATAATACTAATGATAATGTAGCAACTATCTTTTCTTCTTTCCAAGGGTAGGACGGACTTGTTAAAGAGTAAGAAAAGTTGAGGTCCTTCTCATCATCCATTGTTGCTTGTTGCATCAACTCATCATCTTCAATAATATACTCATTTTCCTTCTTGAAGTGCAATCTACTCTTCCCAATATAACCAGCTATAATTTAGGGATCTGATAGAGCACTATGTAACTATGTGACTATATTCTTTATATATAATTAATTTATAATTATATAACATATACATTACTTAAGGGTTTTTTTTTTTGTTCAAAATTTTTGTGTTAAATTTCCATCAGATAGTAACCTCATATTATCACTTCCTTTTGGTGGTAATCATATTATCAAGTTTTATAATAGTGCAATTCCCATGAGCAAATTAAATATTCAAACATATGCCTGGGTTTGTTAAACCAAACTTGAGGAACCATGAGGAGTGCAATTTTGGCCTTATCATCTTCCTATGTGCAAATAACTTTACATACAAAGTAATCATTTTTGAAAGGCCAATTTATATCTTAGATTTTTTACAAATGAACCTAGCATGACAATAGTAATGAATCCTATTTTAACAAATAAAGTTAGCTTGCCATTAGAAAATTCTATTTAAACAGGCAAGCATCTCAATTTGGACTAAATTGGATTTCAAAATTTTAATTTGCTTCCTTTTAGAAACTATATTTTTCTATAAGCATAATAGATGTTTTTTACTTTATTGTTTCAAGTTTCAATCAAATTAGTGTAAAAGATGATATAAAACCAAAGATCGCCTCTCATCAATGCTGACAGAATAGATTTTGCAGAACATATATGAATAAGAAATAGATTTGACAGAAAGGCTTATATTTAGGTTGACTGTTAGAAATATTAAGTTAAAATGTTTGCCAAGGTTTCCATCTTGTTAAATATAAAATTTAAGTTAAGCTTTATAAACTCAAATGTATGACATAAATCTACTTATTGAAAATCATATTTAATAATATCTAATCAAAATCATTCAGATTCCTAGCGAGGCAATAATTCATAATTAATATGCCTCTTTATCATTGAGTTTATATAGTGTAGGTTAACAAGAATAATATGGTTTGACATGTTTCAAACCAAACATTGCTAATTGATGGCAATATAATATTAACTAATCGTAGCTTAACAAGTTGGCATCCTCTTCGTTCATGAAAGATTCAAACTTAAAACTTGATAATAGTATGTACCTTCATTTTTCTTCAAAAAATACATCATTATAATGTCCTACTTACTCCAAAAAAAAAAAAAAAAAACTCAAATAAACTAGGCGGTTGTTCAAAAATTTACACATTTTAGTACATCCAAATAAAGTCAAAACTTATCATTATCTATTACTTCAGTATCTTGAGTATATCAAAATTATCCTACAATTGTTACACAAAAAAAAAAAAAAAAAACAAACAACAAATAAGAAGAGCAATTCTAGGCTACAGAAACACTCACTGAAGTTTTACTTTTTACTAAGATTCAGACGTTCCATACAACAACATGTCAATATCCTACACATAATTCCTTAAACGGAGTCGTAGTACATATATATATATATATATATATATATATATATATAGAAAACGAAAAGAAAACCCACTTGGCTTGTGACTCCCCTTAATATACCCCCAAGACTCCACATCACGTTTTTAAACAACATCACGAAGTAGCATCTTGGCCGCTAGATTTCTCACGCCAGTCAAAGTTTATAGCTATAGCTATATATATATATATATATATATATCAACGGCCCCGGCGTTGGGCGGAGGCGAGGCGGGCGATGAGGTAGAGCGCGTTGCTGGTCAGCTGCGAGAGTTGGCCCACCCGGTCGGCGACGGCATCCCGGGTGGGACCCGCGAGCCGCGAAAGGAGTCGAGACACGTGTCCTGGTAGGTCATGGCAGCGCTGGCCCAGGTCTGGGCGTTGTCCAGCTGCCACCGGAGCGTGTCACGGCGGAGGCGCCGGAGCTCGGCCTCGGTGCGGGCCATCTGGGCGGCGGCGTCGGAGAGAAGGGAGGCGCAGTCGTGGAGAGCGGCGCGGCCGCGGGGGTTGGCTGGGAGCGACAGACTGCGGACGGCGGAGCAGGCGTCACGGGAGGCGGAGAGTGCGGCGGCGGTCGCGGCGCAGGCGAGGTCGGTGGGGGAGCGGGGGGAGGTGGGGGAGACGGTGCGGACGCAGAGGGAGGGGTAGCGGGCGCGAGCACAGGCGGAGTTTACGAGGGATGACGGAGGGGTGGCGGTGGAGGAGGCGGCGACGGCGAGGGAGAGGAGGAGGAGGAGGAGGAGGAGGGAGGGGGAGAAGGTGGCGGCGGCTGTGGTGGTGGAAGTGGGGGAGGAGAGCGGGCATGATGGCCGCTGCTCGGTTTGGTAACTTTGGTTGCTTGCTTGGGAGTGGAAACGAGCGAGCGTGGAATCTGGGAGCTTCTATTGGCACCCACAAAAATCCTCTCAGCACCCGCACAAAAAAAAAAAAAAAAATCTGCTAACTACACCCACACCTTAACTCACTACACCTACTCATTTTTTTTATCTAAATTACCCCACCCTAATTTCACCCCTCACAATTTCTCAGCACACCCCACCCACCCCTGCCCGTTTTCGTCCGCGCCCCCCCCTCGCCCTCCACCGATCCTCCCTCCTCTCCCGGCGGAGCACCTCCTCCCCCCGGCGGTTCTCCGGCCAGGTGAGTCACATTTTTTTTTTTTTTTTACTTACCTCCCATGCTCTCCGGCGGGTTGTCCGGCATGGGAGCTCCCATGCCGGCGGCGGTCCGGCATGAGAACGAGGAAGGGAGCCGGCGGCCCGCCGGCTCCCTTCCCCGTTAAGGTTTTTTTTTTTTTTTTATGAGTGCCGGCGGCATTCCCGCCGGAGCTCCCTCTCCGGCGGGTTGTCCGGCATGGGAGCTCCCATGCCGGCGGCGGTCCGGCATGAGAACGAGGAAGGGCATTTTTTTTTTTTTTTGTGAGTGCCGGCGGCATTCCCGCCCGGAGCTCCCTCTCCGGCGGGTTGTCCGGCATGGGAAGCATGGGAGCTCCCATGCCGGCGGTCCGGCATGAGAACGAGGAAGGGAGCCGGCGGCCCGCCGGGTCCCTTCCCGTTAACTTAGTAAATTTAAACTTATTAACCCACTTGCACACAACACTACTGAATTTTGGCAATTGCACTTATTGGCTTGTCATTCTTGGTCAATTTAGTCTTATAATTCATCAATGTAAATCTGAATTTTTTGTTCAGTTTCGTCATATAACTTGTCTACTTGATTTGCATTTTGATTGACGTATATGCTGATACTCAGTTTCAGATATGGATGCTGGTTCCTCGCGATTTAGACCCACGGCGTCAGCCAGAAGACGTCGTGCCGGTCATGCTGAGGCCGAGGTTCCTGCTGCACCATCGCCCCCTGCTGAGACAGTAGACGAGGACATGCCCGCTATGGACGTTGAGGTGAAGCTGTCGGGCCATGTCCAGGAGGTCCAGAGGATGAGTCTGTCCTGAGTAGTTTCAGGACACATATAGCAGCCTCGATCTGGAGGCAACAGGTATTGTTTAATTGCTATTGCATTTTACTTTCTTTAATGTATCGTTACGATGCTGTGATATAAATTATTAATGGCATTTATATTACAGGAACGGGCTCCACTGAAGTGCATGAACCATGCTGCCAAGGTAGCTGAATGGCAGTGGTGGGCATCAGGGCAATCGAATAGGAAGTTCAGGGCAATCGTAGAGCAGTCGGGCCTTATAGATCTAGTGCACTCCTCTTATCGGTTCACCGATAAGATTCTTGTCTCGGGCTTCGTAGAGAGATGGCAGCCCGAGACGAACACCTTCCATCTACCCTATGGCGAGATGACTATTACATTGGACGATGTAGCCGCCATCTTAGGGATTACTGTCACGGGTTCCTCAGTGTCATGTGAGAGGATGAGCGATCGGGATGCTGAGGACATACTTGTTGAGCTATTGGGTGTGTCAGATACAGATGCGCGTCAGGAGGTTCTATCTGTACGCGGTCAGTCTGTTAGGTTAGAGTGGCTGAAGAGTCATTTTCACACTGTATCTGATAGAGATAGCCATCACAGGATAGAGTGTGCAGCGCGGGGGTATTTGCTATTTTTGATAGGGTGCACACTCTTTGTTGATAAAAGTGGAACGAGGGTGCCTATAGCTTATCTTGCTCTATTTAGGGATTTGGATAGAGTGAGCTCATATTCCTGGGTGCCGCTGCCTTGACTTTCTTGTACCGTCAGCTGGGGATTGCGTCTAGGGCATCAGTTAGACAGATCAGTGGATACATGACGCTGCTCCAGGCTTGGATTTATGAGCATTTTCCAGATCTCACTCCTCATCCATCCCTTGATTATACTGATGCGAGGCCCCGCGTGCACCGTTGGCATCCTGGCACTCCATCACGTACCTCGATGGACCATTTAGTGTTTCTTCGTGAGTCATTGGACGTTTTGAGGGCCGATCAGGTATGTACCATGATGTATCGCTTGTATATTTAAGTTTTTTTAATTTGCTATATATGAGCTAGCTGGGTATTGTTTATATGTTGCAGGTCATTTGGGATCCCCATCGTCATCAGCGAGCTGATCGTCCGTTCCTAGACATTGCATTCTTCAGTGGATGCCTGAAGTGTATGGATGTCGTAGAACCCTATCATCCTGAAAGGGTTCTACGACAGTTTGGTCGGATACAGACGATCCCTCGCGCGCCACTAGCCCCTGCGCGAGCCAGTAGAGGACCGACAGCAGGATCGTACCGTATTGCGTATGTCTTCTTGGATCAGTTATGGGAGGAGTGGGAGGATCACGTACTGAGCCAACGTCGTAGGAGCCATCCGGTTGTCCGACCATCGGATTGTGTTCCAGGATATATGGCTTGGTATTCTCGTATCACGCACTTGGTTGTCCACCCCCCAGAGAGCCGATCCAGCATATATGATCGTGCACGAACTGAAGATGTCGATGTTGATCTTGACGTTTACCGGCGGCGCTGTGAGGATGCCATCAGCATTGGTACCAACACTCTACATATGGGTCGGGTGGAGATTGCATCATTTGGGACCGACTACATGTACGATGTTATGTCGCATATGGTTGATGTTCTGCAGGGTCAGCACATCTCGACTGTTGAGCCTGATGTGCCTGGACCTAGTCATGCGACACCTGATGTGCCTGGACCTAGTCATGCACGACCTGATGTTCCTGGATCTAGTCGGGCACCCACACAGCAGTATAGGCGTCGACGACGACGGGCTGGGGATTGATTGGGATTTGTATTACTTTTGCTTGTTACAAAGTCAATATTTTGTTATATGTAACATTCAAAGCAAATGAAATGAAATGAAAGTTTCAATTACAATTTTTTTATCTTATTGTCAAACATTTCATCCCGTGCCATCCCGTTTCATCCGTGCCATCCCGTGCCGGGCCGGGCTTGTATTAACACCGCACAATTATCGCGCAAATCGCATTGATTATATCTAAAATATAATGACATGGGTTATTGAAAAATATCAAAGGCCAATCAAAGGCGTGCCGTGCCAATGAAACGCTTGCCGGGCCAATATTACGCGTGGGCCATCAATTGGTGCCCCGTGCCGATCTGCGCACCAGATGGCCCGGGACCCATATCCTCCTCGACATTCCACACAACCACAAAGCCCCGTGCCGGCCCGTGCCGGTGGCGTGCCGGATTTTATTAAAGATTTTGAAATAACTCAATAAATCACTCAATTTTATAAATATTGAAAATATAATTTGAGTACCCTCTTGTCTGCGCACCCGACGGCCCGGGCCCCATATCCTCTACCCATTCCACACAACCACAAAGCCCGTGCCGAATTAACCTCTGTTCGGTCTGACAGAGCTGAACAGAGGCAAACTGTTCGGCCCTGTGTCGCCGAACAAATGGCCTCTGTTCGGCCCAGTGTGGCCGAACAGAGGATATATGTTCGGCCACACAGGACCGAACATAGGTTTTCGGAAAACCCTGTTCGGTCCTGTGTGGCCGAACATATATCCTCTGTTCGGCCACACTGGGCCGAACAGAGGCATTTGTTCGGCGACACAGGGCCGAACAGTTTGCCTCTGTTCGCTCTGTCAGACCGAACAGAGGTAATTCGGCACGGGGCTTTGTGGTTGTGTGGAATGGGTAGGAGGATATGGGGCCCGGGCCGTCGGGTGCGCAGACAAGAGGGTACTCAAATTATTTTTTCAATATTCATAAAATGAGTGATTTATTGAGTTATTTCAAAATCTTTAATAAAATCCGGCACGCCACCGGCACGGGCCGCACGGGGCACTAATTGATGGCCCGGCACGCGTATTATTGGCCCATCCGGAATAGTATAGTATTTGGATCTTCTTCGCGTATTGTTGGTCCGGCACATACCGGCACGGGATGGCACGAATGGAACGGGATGGCACGGGATGGAATGTTTGACATTAATCGAAGTGTATACAAACAATTTGCACACATAAGAAGATAAAAAAAATGATATTAAAACTTTCATTTCATTTCAATTGCATTGAATGTTACATAAACAAAATGTTGACTTTGTAACAACCAATGCACTCTACAACTCAACAGTCTCGCTAAGTATAACATCGGACGATATATTTTCTCTGAACTGTTGAATCCTAGATTCATAAGAATTGGCCCATCCGGAAGCACAAGGTAAATGGTATTTTTGCCAGTTGGTTGCTATTGGCGGTACTGGATGACCCGGCAACAAGAAAACCTACAAAGAGTAATCAAGTTTAAAAAATCGTCAAGAATAACAGCAATGTCTTAAATTGACAAAGAGTAATATATTTAATACCTCAACAAAATGGTTGCTATTAACAAGGCCAAATAGTTGATGTCAGACAATCTCTATCCACAGGTCATATGGACAGACATGATATCTCGATTGCGTCTCTGTATGTGCAATCTTCCTCTCCGAAGCCAAGTAAGTCAGCAATAATCCACAGTTGCCATCAGCTTTGACATCCTTGATGTGCTGGATGAATGCCCTCAACCCGTCTGGAACATTGGCTTATGTGACCGGATTCGTACGAATAACCTACAAATTGTGCCCATCTGCATCCTTGGGATCCCTAAAATATTTTGCTGCGAACCAGGTGAATAACTATCCTGTCCAGATAGAACCAACTCAAATGCGGAAGGGTCACGGCGAGTAGAAGTATCAACCTCCAATGAAGCCGCCCACGTATACCGATCTTCCTTTTCGCAGGTTCTTCAAGCTATCAGGACTTGCAATCTCTCTTAATTTCTTTAACATTTGCAATTGAGATGCCCCATCTAACTGCTCGAATTTCTCGGCAATTATATTCAACTCTGGTTTACAGGTCAAGCACATTTTTAGCAGGCTGCATATCAAGTGATCTATGCAGTCGAGGGGAATAGGCTGCTTTCTCCATAAAACCTGGCAAGTGCATTGATAGATCCTTCATTGTCACGACCGTCAAACTCTTCTCGAATGAGGCTTTAATGTCGCTGTGCATCAATCAAACTATTTATTTTTGTCCAAGAAGACTCGAAAGTACCTTGGCTTGAACCAAGCTGTCTTTTAAGCCTTGCATGTGCACTTTCAGCCCTAGTATAAGCCAAAGTTATGGCTAAGGGAAATCGAACCTAACATTCCCGTAGTGCCTATCCGTCCACATCTTTCCCTGTATCTCAACCAGGTATCTGACATATCGAAGGCATCTCCTCTCTCTGAAGTGCACTAATCTCTTCCTGACAGGACCAGTATGTTTCAAATAATCTTTTGCATTGTTCCTACTCGTGAAGATGTAGGAAATACCCTCTCATTCAATAGAGCCAGTGATTATCACCTCAGGCAAAACATCAGCATCCATGACACTGCGCAATCTCTAATGCCCACAGAATGTAAAAAATATCTATTCGTCTTGTATGTGCAATCCATAATCAATACACGAGGAAATGCACGTGGGTGTGCCCAAAACAAGTTCAGTACTACCGCAACTCCTATGCCACTCAATATATTTATCGGCTAAACCAAGAAGATGTTGCATCTGCTCCCTGCTTTCTCTAAAACCTTACACCTCTGGCGTGCATTGTAGATCGTCTTCATTGTCGTAACATTGTGGGCATTTGCTTCAATGTGGACCCTTTGGCCGAACCAAAGTTTTCGAGAAGTCTCCTCCCTAGATAATCTTCCAGCATATGAGTGTCCCTCGAAATGCTTCGCAGACGGATGATTGTGCACTTAACCTCCGCTTGTGTACCACTTCTTCTTTGATGCTTACCGCTCCTTTCGCAACCTAACTTGATTCTTGGTTTCCTAACATTGCTTCCCGAATCAGATGTTTTAATTACAATAACTAATCCGTTCCTCCTCCCAGCTTCCCGACACCAACTACACAATTCTTCTCTACTCTTGAATATCTACACAATAAATAGTATAATTTAGCAAGTATAGTATACAATTAAAACAAGTCAGCAACAATTGCAATCAAAATTATCATACTTCGTAAGTTGTAAATTCATTTGTGTAATCCATAACACAATCTGAGCCAATTTTGCTTGATTCGGTTGACGCATCATCCTACAAGGATAAAATATTATGTTAAATTTATATTTGGAACATAATGGTTTCGTTCGGCTAAGTATGGCCGAACGGAATAGATTTGTTCGGCCAGGGCTGGCCGAACAGAATGCTTTCGTTCGGCCACACTGGGCTGAACGAAATCATTATGTTCGGCATAACCTAGCCGAACAGAATGCATCTGTTCGGCCAGGTTAAGCCGAACATATTGTTTCTGTTCGGCCTGGGATGGCTGAACAAATCTATTCCGTTCGGCCCTGGTAGGCCGAACGGAACGCGATCCGGGAAAAAAAAAAGACGATTCAGTTTTTAAAAACGAACCTTATCGTCACCGTCGCCTTCCCAGATTACTAGTTGCTTCTCCATTGTTGAAATGAGAGCTACAAACCTTGTCTAGACCCTGATTTCAGAGACAATCGTTGAGAGAGGGAGGGAGGAAGGGAGATGGCTGTGCCTGGGAGATAAGTTTGGAAATGTTATTAGGGGTTTGATCAGGTGGGTGTAGAGAGAAATAAGCAGGGTAGAAAAGTAATTACATCTTAGGGTATTTTAGGTATTCTAATTTTAAGTAAGTGTGGGTGTGGAGAGTAATCTTTGGGGCGCCAATAGAATTTTCCATAGAATCTGGGTTTATAATTTAACCGGGCGTGGAATTTGGCCTTAGTTTTCACATTAATTACATTTTTGTCTTTAGAAGCCTTTTTTTATAAAAAAAATACCATTGATTTGAGTCCAGACGGTAACTTAGGTTGCTCAAATAATTACTCGGTACACCCTTGGATCTTTAAAAAAAAATTTAAATTTTAAATTATCCTTAAATATCTTCCCACCCTAAAAATTTCTCTCCATATTCTTCTTCCTCACCCCACACACCCCTCTCCTCTTCTCTTTTCTTTTCCTTCTCGACAAGTAACGGCAAGCAGCGAGACGATCGGTGATGATTGCAATGGCAGCAGCAACAGCGGTGGCAACAAGTGGATGCGGTGATCCTCCCCTAGCCACTGACTTCTTCTTATCCCTCTTTTCGGCCTGGCATGGTCAAACAAAGGCATTATGTTCAATTTGTTTTTTATTCAACCTTGATAGATCGAATATAAAGTTTTTCTTCGACCTATTAGAGCTGAACGAAAGCTCTGATAGGCCGAACAGAGGGACGTAGGAAGGGATAGGGGGCAGAGCTTTTCGAACGAGGGATGTGGGGGGATTGTTTTCACGACATATGAGGTCTTATTTCATGGCACAAATTGATAAAATGAAAAAAAAAATTTCGTCTGCCATTTGAGTTGAATAGAGATGGATGCGGGCGGGCATTGCGTTAAACCTGGTAGGAAGGGGCGGAAGGGGGGTTTGTTCAGACGAAGGTGTGGAGAAAAATTTTTACGGAAAGATTTAAGAATAATTTAGGTATTTAATTTTTTATAAAATAAAAAATATACTAAGTAATTTAATCTGTGCAAAAAAAAAAAAAATTTCTCTTTAAATTGTAGACAACGTCAAAAGTATCATGGTTTACTGAATTATTTGAGCCTTTTTTCTTAATCGAAAATACGCAACGTTGTTAACTTGCTTCCTTCTGATACAAGTATTGAGTTGGAGTCTCTAGCATTAGGAGTATTGCAAATAATAATAAAAATGATCAATGGAGCAAAGTCCTTGGGGAAAGGTAATGGCAATTTGTCTAGAAAGCTCTAAAAGACAGGTCTCACCGTTATTGTCTTTGGCTAGCGTGAAAGCTTTGGAAGACGGGTCTCACCGTGCTAAAAACCCAGGATTTTTTTTTATATTTTGTGCGTACGCGCGTGCGAGGGAGAGAGAGCGCAATAGATAGAGGCGGTTCAAGTTCAAGATTATTTTGAATTAGTGTTTAATTCCTAACATGTATGTCAATATCTAGCTACAATATCGTTGAAGTGTTTGAGAAATATATGGTAGTTTATAGTATCATTGGAGTTGATGCCAGCTTAAAACAAGTGGTTAAAATGATTTGCAAATCTTTTTTTCTCCTTTGATGGCTCTAAGAATTATACAACGGTAACAAAGTTTAATCCCAAACTAATAGGATCAATTATGTTTTTTTTTTTTCATTCAGCTTTATTTTTTAATTTTTTTTAAATATAATTTTTTTGATTTAAAATTATTTCTATTTTTTATGAATAATTTTATTTTTTATTTTATCTTTTCTTGTATTACTACATATCCATCTTAATATTCTTGATGGGATAAAATCATCATTGCATTGTTGACCACTCACATCGGCGACGCGCCCAATCCAAATGCCCTACTTGCCAGCTGGCCGGCTAGCACGACATTAGAGTAAAGAGAACAAGAGGAAAAAAAAAGGCCCACGTCATGTGAGTGGGTTCTCCTAAGGGCCCCTCATTAATATCTGGCAGTCAAATCAATAGGCTAGAGCATTTAATGGTGCAGAAACGGTCATAATGACTTAGCCAGCATTTAATAGAATAAAAAGAGAGAGAAAGCATACTTCGGCCAACATGCCTCGGAAAATATAGTTCGGCAAATATACTTTAGCCAACATAGCTCGGCCAGCCTCGGCCTCAGCCAGCTTCAGCATAGCTCGGCCAACATAGCTCGGCCAGCATAGCTCGGTCAGCCTCAGCCTCAGCCAGCTTCAGCATAGCTCGGTCAACATAGCTCGGCCAGCCTCAGCATCAGCCAGCTTCAGCATAGCTTAGCCAGCATAGCTCGGCCAACATGCCTCGGCAAATATAGTTCGGCCAACATGACTCGGCAAATATAGTTCAGCCAACATGCCTCGACAAATATAGTTCGACCTCCGCAACCACGCTATGTCTTTTGCATCAAGGCATTTATGACCTCATAAAGGCCACATATATCCACCTGCTTTAAGGCATTCAATGCCTTATTTTCTTCCTTGCATTAAGGCATTTATGGCTGCCACGTTCGCCCTTTGTACCTCGGCACCTACCTCCGCCGAGCCTCCACCAGCCATGATGACTGAACCACAATACCTCTGCGGAATCTAGCGCGGGAGAGTTCAAATTCACTGTAACAGAATAATATTCCAAATAAGGAATCATGCCAAAACGTGGCCTAGGACCTACAATAGTGGACTAGGACCACGCAGCCACTGAGTCTCGAGCCATCGGCCAGCTCTCCCCGCCTTCCAGCCATCGATCCTCTAACTAACCATATACGGATCCTACCGGCCCTGTAACAACCTGATTCGAATCCGTTTCGAATCCCAACAACTTTCAGACCTCATCCAGAGCACGTCCAAGAAGTCAGGTGACCGTCTATAAATGCTACCACCCTCAAGCCTCTCAGGTACGGCTATTCTACCCCATTTTTCATTCGCAGTCTCACACTCCGCCATGAAAGCTCCCACGAGCTCGGAGGAACTCTTCCTGGAGGATCCTTCTCCCATATTTGTTGATTGCTGGTCTCCACTGACTTGGGCGTCGGAAGGTCTTCCGCAGAGGGCCACCCCCAACGTCTCTTGCGTGAGGACTGTCTTGCAGGTCCGCCTAGGAGGGAGCCCACGCTGCAGCTCGATCGCGCCCAAGCCGAAGACGGATTTCAGCAGCAACAATTCTTATTTTGCTACATTCATATTATGTACGATTATTTTTTTAACTACTAATATTTATGTTATAAAGCATAAATGATTTTGGCTATCCTATAAACTTTTCTTCAACTTGACATATACTCTATGATGACATAATATTCTAATTACACTTCTTTATTTTGTCCAACCTGCTTTAATCCTATGAATGACATCATCCTTAATCTCTTCTTCCTCAATAATTAATCCTAAATACTAAAAATAATTTTTTTTAATAATTTCATATTTTCCAATTTATACTCTGCATATATCTTCATTTATAATTATACTAAAATTATATTTTATGTACTATATCTTTATCCTACTTAACCTAGTATCACAGAAAAATTTACTAGTATTATCATCAATAATTCTTATACTAGTAATTATTCCATTGTGCATATCTTTTATTATATATATGTAACAGATACTTCTTTTTTTTTCTAGTATCTACCGTAAGATTTTCTAGGAATCCTAAATTAATAAAATATGAAGATCTTGCTTCTTTTTCTATATATCTCTATTAACCTTCTAAAAAGAAAAATACTACCATATTAACTTTCTAGTATAAAATTAAATTAATTTTTTAATACTTTTGTAGTATATCTCAACCTATATTCAATTATTCACTCCTAGAGTTTCATAGTATCACTCATGAGTTTGATGCTATAATAATTAAAATAGTTTTAAATATTTTCTTTATTCTTATAAATTAATATTATAATATTCTTCCTTTACTCATTAGACTTTTTTTTAGTTTTAAAAATCTTATTAAATAAATTTATCATTCACTTTACTCTAATATTGCAAGGTTCCATAACTATTCCTACTTTTATTATATTTTATAGCCTTTTATACTTCAGATATCCTAATTTTAGGAGTATACATCATAACTTTATTTTAATGGAGCTAATAGGACATCCTAAATTATCTACATAATTTTTATATAATAATTTATTAAAATAACTTCTTTATTTTTCTTTAATCACTTTCTTCTTAATCAAAACTTTTTTATCATCATCTTTAATTTATTTAACTTGAAATATATCTCTAATTTTTCTGTCACTTACTCTTACATTTTTATATGTCTTTCTCTCCATCTTTAATTTATATCTTGTGATATAATTTTTATATGCTTTGCATCTAGTCTCTCATACCATCTTTTTAACTTCTTTCTTAAACATCTTATAGTTTTATATGCTTTTTCATTCTAACATTTAGATAGTGTTTTATAGCACTCTCTTTTAGCCTTAACTGCTAATTGAACTTTCTCATTCTACCATAAATTTTTTTATCCTCTTGACTTTTCTAATATCTTATAGCTACTTTTCTAATATTATTAGCCATCTCTTTCTATATGGTATTAAACTCTCCATCTATATTTTATTTCCTTCCTTTATTACTTTATCCTTTTAAATTTTACCATTTAATCCTTAGATTCTTATACCTTATAGTATTTTTTCTTTATTTTTGAATATATACATTTATAACCATTAATGTATGTTGTCTAATTAGACCTTCACCTGATATAATCTTGCAATATTTATAAAACATTCGATCTATTTTTGAATAAAGAAAAAATCTATTTGAGTAGCATTATATTCGCTTTTAAAAGTTAACAAATGAAAGTCCTTCTTTTTAAAATGGATTGATTAATACTAAATCATATACCATCACAAACTTTGAAATAACATTTTCTCATTATTTCTATCTCTAAATGTGTAACCTTCATGCATTGTTTCAAAACCTATACTATACTCCTTATATGTCCATTCAAATCTCCTCCAATAAATATTTTTTCTCCGGTAAGAATCTCTTGAATTAGTTTATCTATATCTTCCCAAAACCTTTGCTCTGTCACATTATCCAAACCTGCTCAGGAGCATAAGCACTAGTAATATATATTAACTCTTCATCTATTACATATTTAATTAAAATTATTCTATCTCATATCCTTTTAATGTTTACAACTTTATCTTTTAGGCTTTTATCTATAATATTTCTACTTTATTTTTATTCCTATTTTGCATATATACCAAAGTTTAAAACCATCAACCTCTTTACTTTTTTTTTTACTTATTTATTTGGTTTTCTATAAGCAAGCTGCAATTAATTCTTCTTTTAGTCATTATATCCATTGATTCCATTAATTTTTCTGTTAATGACCTTATATTTTAAGTTGCTAAACTATTTATTTTATTTTTATTTTTTAGACTAACTTCTTTACCTACAGCTATCCATAAAGATGGAGGAACTCTTGCTTATTTTTCGTCATATCCAAGCGCCTATGTAATGCATTACTTCTGAGGATTGTCCTAGTTATCTTTATCGTTTCCGCTATATTCGGAGTTTAATACAACACATCACTTCTAAGAAGTGCCCTAACTTTATCGATTTTATCTATTAGAATCATATTCATAAGATGCGATTATAGTTTTACACTGGCCGTCAACCTACCGCAACCCTTTCTTTATCCGGACTTGGAACCAACTATATATAAAAAACTCATGCATAAATGAAATTGTAGCACTAAGAATTATAACAAAAAAATCTTGATAAAAAAATTTACTAACATAAATTGTTGCAACTATCAAAGTTGCAGTCAAACATGGAGTCGGCTGATAATGGATTTGTCAAATGAATACTTGCCTTCTCAGCTCCCAAGCATATGACTACATGTACGTGATCCATGGATGGACCACGTTGAGGGGCCACCACAACTGAATGAGTTCTCCTCAGTTCAGAGTTCAGACTTTACTCTCAGTCACTTGAATTGCTAGGCTTCTGGTGGACTCAAAAATCATTAATTGTATGATCTTTAAGTTGTGCTTCCCATTTGTGAGACCAATGATGCTGGCGGTTTTGAAAGCTCGAAAGTTCTTTTTCAGGAAGAGGATTAAATGAATGCCACAACTTAAAAGACTTCATCCAAAATGATTAGTTAAAAAATATTATTTAAAATTTTAAATTTTGTATAACTACAAAGAATTTTTTTAAAATATAATCGATGTGAAAAAAAAATACTTGCCAATATATAAACTCTCATATACTCTTTTATTTAAGTTTTAGTGTCTTTGCTAGAATAAAAATTCATGTTCAAATCCAATAAAATTCATCTACAAACATATAAAAGTAATTTATAGTGTTCCTTAGTTCATATGAGTTGTAGGTTAAATTTACTTTAATATTATTTATCATAATTCATAATCTTACGTAAAAAGACAGTAGAAAGTATCATTTAAGCTCCTAAATTCATGAGTGCTCTGCAGTGCATAACCAACGTACGCTTCATCCGGATAAGCTCTGTTCAGACCTCTTTAGCAAGCCTGAGGGCAGTTCCCCAGCCGAGACCAGAGGACATAAAGGTGGGACAGTGATTGGGCTGGGATCTTATCACCACCCACGTTATAGCTCCGCCACCCTCTATCATCTGCACTCTTTTTGCAGCAAATCAGATCAACCTGTCTCACAAAAGGAGAGAGAGATTACTCCAAGAGCTTTAATGGGATGCTTCGGTTCTCATCCCTTTTCCAAAAGCTGAGAACCAAAGCAAGCCTCGGTGCTTCCTTGCAAGTAAAGCAGTCATCTATTTCAGAGACCCACCATGTGCCACCACAGGCCTCCTTAAATTTGCTGAACCCGTAGGCTTGGTGGTGTAATAAAGTTGGGGGGGGGGGCAATAACACCAGTCCATTTTGCATCAACTACTGAACACCTACACCACATTAATAGTTGGAGGCTCACAGGAGGCATGAGCCAATGTTGGCTTTTGCCACCATTTTCAAAATGCCAGCTTCTTGTGTGGTGGCAATTAGGGAGCAAGGGGACATGTTGGGTCCTGGACAAGCACATGATATGCTCCAGAATTTAGACTCAAACATGGCACAGGGACTTATTGTCCAGACCCAACATTTTGATGACCATGACTCATTAGTTGGATTTGCCTTGGATACATATCATTTCATTCATCTCAGACTTTGTTGTGGAAAAGGCCTCAACTTGAGACCCAGTCCGAAACCATAAATCCATATTCTAAGCCAAGATCAGCATTGGCCTTAAATTGGATTTGCTCAACCTTCAACAATGGTGATCAATGAAATGTCATCCATTTCTGTTTGATGTTGGAGACTGCTTATATTAATCATAGGCCATATTATCAGGGCCTCGAGGGGAGGAATGGCTCTTAAGCCAGATTAATCTAGTAATAATGCATCGTCGAACTCTAGGGTTAGGATGGATGCCAAGGGTCATACAGTGACAGAAATCATTGAAAAGATGCATTGCATCTGCTGCTTAAAGAAATCTGTAGTGACTTGATAAGCATTAATCAAGCTAATCTATAGGAGCAATGCGTTGGTAATTGGGAAAAAATAACTTAATTAAGGGAGCAATGGGAATAGAACACACCATCTGAGTGATTTATTGGGTTACATTTTCTGAGTTACCAAAGCATTTTTTAATGTTTGAAGTCAAGGCTTGGCTTTTGATGCTTCCTTTAGAAGAAACAACTGCGCACAATGCACTTTAAAGAAAGAAGGCTCTAACCCCAATTTTTCTGAGGTTATCCCCAGCATTCATTCAACCTTATCGTTAGCCACTCAGATTAAAATACAATTATTGTTAGCTAGGCACTGAACATGGCAATGGACACATGGCACGGTCTTGGTTTGGTTATGCTGCTAGCTAGTAATAACTAAAGCCCTACTGATGTTAACTCTCTCTCTCTCTCTATTTAAGTTAAACTTTGCTACCATCCTTCTGCTTGTATATGAATAGTGCCATAATTTATAGAATGTTTAGCTCACTTAAGTCAGTGTATGAAGTTTTGGATAATAAAATTGGAAGTCAGTTTCTCAAAAAAAAACTTATAAAAGCACGATATTCAAACTCATTGAAGCTAGCCTACATTTATCTAATCTCAGGTAATTATTCTATAACCTGACCAACCTGTTGTCACTTTAGTTTAGGCTTAGCTAGAAAACAGGGTGAAGAGTTTTTGGATAACATACTTTTTGTCTTCAAAAGCAGGTAATTCTAAAAGGTATAATACGGTTGCCCCATGTCTATAATAAATTGATAAAATGTAATATAGATCAAGGATGGTTGAATCGTAATGAATCAAATGGTTCAAGGCAAATCACGATAAACCATTGCTAAACCGGTATGGTTCGATGCATAGGCCGAACAATCTCATACCATCTCTTATCTTTCTGAACCATCTTCATACCAATTCTAAACCATACTGCACCACCTCATACCATACCATATCATGCTGAATTTCTTGATTCAACTCAATACGAGATGGTTCATAGGTTCAGACCTTGTGGTTCATCTGATCTGTATGTTTCAGTTATCGAAAGATATCAATTCTCAATATAGTAATCTTATATAAATTATTTTTAAATCTCAATTCTCAGTATAAAAACAGCTGCTATCTGATCTATCTGGCATATTGTAGCTATTGTTTGTAGACAAATTATGCTAATTCTAGATTATGTAACATCACAAAAAAAAAAAAAAAATCTCTTGACAATGTACATTCCGTTGCTTTTCATAAGACATTTTTGGCCTAGGCTTGTAAATCATACATAAAAAATGAGACTTCTAATTTTTCACAAAATCTTTTTTTTAAAGGGTCATCTTATAATTATTTGTTTTCAAATAACTCACAAGCAACCAAAAGCCCTTTAGCCTAAATTTGAAATCAAAGTAACAACCCTGATTCCAACCCTAAGGCCAGTCAAACTTAAAGTTGTACTTAAATTATGGCTCCTGTCAATTTCAGTGGAACAAATGAGAGCATGCCGTGAAAATCTTATGGCCTACGGAGTACAAAGAGAGCTAAGAAGCAGCTGGTGTGGAAGCGGTGCTGACTGTGAAGACTAAGACCAACAGGACACCTCTAGTACCAAAGGAAAAAGTATGCAGATGGTGAGGAGCAACCAATTCATGGTATATGCCATGCTAATACTCAGAAGAAAGCCACCATGTTCCCATGCTAAGTATTCCTCCATGACCCTACCATGCCTACCACCGGCTGAGCTCTCATCAACAGTTGGGTGCAGCACCCCATTGGCATGTCACACCATTAGTTATGTGGCCCTGAAATTAATTCATTGATATTGATTTGGGAGCTGGGACATGTTCAGAATGTCCCTCTTGGCTCAAGTTTTGCTGCATAGATGAGCAGTTTTTTATACGATTGATTAGACAACAGAGAAAGAACCTTGTCTTTAGTAATGGAGAGGTTTATGGTTCTCCTTCATATGGATTAGCTAGAAGAATGGCTCATGTAGCATGATATCTTTTATTCAACTTTTCAGTTTGAATTCTGTATTGACTTTAAGAGCTTAGGAAGTATGCCATGGTTTTTGGGGTTTGAATGCTTCATGGAATTGGCGAGGAGTGTGACTCTATAATGCATGGAAAACCTGGTAAGAAGGGTGGAATTAATTATAGAAATTATGTAGGGTAGTTGAAGAAATTTGTGCTTCATTAGAAGAAGTGATATCTGGTATATTCTTTCGGTCTAAAGAGTAAATGGTTAGCTACAAGCATGACTTGGAAAAGGTTATGAGTTTATAGCCGATGGGCATAGCCCTGATTAAGCCTTCTACTAAAATTAATTAGATTTAATATTATTACATTATAATATTATTATAATGATTTATAAATTAAGAAAAAATTATAATAATGCTTTTTAATAATATAAGAGGTTAAATAGTTGAAAGCATTATCATAGTTATTTTAAAAGTATTATTTTAATTTGATTATCCAATAATAGATGTTAAATCTCACAGTACTTTAAAGATGTAGTGAATAAATTTTCTTCAAAAATTTTATAGCAAAGCTTTACTTCTAAAAGTTCTATGGACAATAACTTCATCAAACGGTGTCTTAATCCAAGAACCCATTTGCAAATAAGAGCAGCTTTGTTGGGCTCAATTTGCAAATAGCCATAAGAAAAACTATGATGCAAAAAAAAAAAAAAAAAAGGAATATATTGGATGTAAAGTACCGAAAGAACCCTTCTCTTCAAATGTCAAAATTAATTTCTATAGCATTTCTGAATCTCATGGTTGCTGCAAGTTCCCAGAATCCAAACTGTGTCTTAGCCCTCCAGATTTACACCTCGGCTTCCATTCACTCAAGAAACAATGCCCATCAATTCAGTTCCAACGACTAAAGCCATGGCAAGAGCTGTACTACAAAACTTGGAGCCGTGTCTCCTTAGGTTCATCAAGTAGAAGTCTTCAGAGCAGCAGCATAAACTATGTCTGTTTGTGTAAGCCCCTGTTCTTACAGCGGATCCTTACATGTTGACGGAGGAAGGGGGCACCGCCCCCTTCCTCCGCCATTGTTGACGGCTGCGGCAAGGGGGTGCTGCAGCCAGTCAAGGAAGGGGGGCGCCGATGCGCCCCCTTCACATGGGTATAGGGGAGGGGATAACCCTTCCCTCGCCGCTATTTAAGGAGGGGGGAGCACCCCTCTTCTCCACGAGCTCTCCCTCGACGCCGGCCACAGGTAAGGGAGAATTACAGAGAGATCGAGAGAGAGACAGAGAGAAAGGGAGAGAACCAAGCCGGTTCACGGCTTGGTTCGGGCCCGGCGGAGTGCCCGATGCCTCGCCGGGCCTGGGCGTCGGCCAGGAGACCTCACCGGCGGCGAGCGACCGTCCAGTGAGGATCAACAATCAAACAAATGGAGTTCTTGAGTTTGCTTTTCCTCTCTTACTCTCTCTCTATTACTATTTTAAGCTACATTTAACTTTTGAATTTTTGAATCTTTACAGTGCTCTTCCTTCCTCAATGAAGATCTGCATTCAATGCTTAAGGGAAACATTTATAACGGTTATATTTTCTTTCCGTTTTTATTTCATTTGTTCCTAATGTATCTAATGGATATTTTCTTGTTGGATGATTATAAATAGGTGGGATTAGAAGCACACCATGACGATTTTGAAAAAGAGATTTTAAAGAGAAAGAAATCCAAGAAAAGCTTATATTGCATATTGTTGAGTGCTTGATAAGAGAATTGTTGTGCATTCAAGTTCATTCATTGCTCCAAAAAGTCGTCCGGATCATTGAAGCATTTCAAGCAATCAAACTTAGCTACTTCGACCTCGTTCATTTATTGCTGAAATTATTGCTTCAAAAGTTGTAAAGTATACTCTGAATATTTGCTCATTGTAGGAGCTTCTCCTTAACATTCTCTGATTATTTTGTAAAAGGGTTAGTGTTAACCCTGATTATTTTTGGGCTTCCTTGTGGCTTGAAACAAGAGGACTAGCCTAGGTTTGGCTAGGGGATTTGGCTTCCTTGTGCCGTGAAACAAGAGGACTAGCTGGTGTGGCTGGGGTTTTTGGCTGCCTTGTGCCATATAAACAAGAGGGCTAGCCTGGTTCGGCTAGAGGTTGTAATCGTTGTGATACGATTAGTGGAATTCCCAAATATTTTGGGGAGTGGATGTAGGTGCTGAGTTTGGCACCGAACCACTATAAACTTCTGTGGTTGTTTGATTCTCCATTGTTATCTTTCTGTGCACTTCACTACACCACTGCAAATCAAAATTAGGGTTTAAGCACATACTTGCATAGTAATCATTTTTTAATAACCCAATTCACCCCCTTCTTGGGTTGCTACATCTGGGCAATAATATGTATGTGTAAAAGATGAAGTATATACTTATTTTGACTTTGCAAAATATAATGGTACTATTGATATGTCTATATGCAATTGTTAATAATGTTCAAACCATTGTATATGTGATGTGAGAAGCTTATGCTTATATTGATGCATGACGTGTTACATGCAAATATGATGATGATATTGAGATATACTTATATGTGTTGCCGCGGTTCTTATATGATGTGGAATGATGTGAAATGATGTGAAATACCAAGTGATACGGGACCCACCTCCACAGGGAAAGATATGTGGAGGACACACATCTGTAGGATGTGTTGTGATTGATTATGATATGACATAACGCTGGTACTAGGACCCTTCTTCTTAGGGGATATTTAAGAGTGAAACACTAGTTGGGTGTTGTAGGGTCGTGGGACATATAAGAAATAGTAATTATAAAAATAAAGTGGATTTGTTTATATTGCATATTTTGGCATTTATTGTATAATTAGGGTTCCAAAATTATTTTAAGCTGATGATATGCATGTTCTGATAACATGATAAATGTATTTGAAATTGGAAGCTTTTTCATGTAAATGATATGATAATATATTGGAATGATATGATAATATCTTGGAATGATATATGATTATATAAATACTGTGGGTTTGTTTCATTTGCATATTTTGGCATTTATTATAATTAAGCTTCCAAAATTATTTTGAGCTGATGATATGCATGTTCTGATAACATGATAAATGTATTTGAAATTGAAAATTGAAAGCTTTTTATGTGTAAATGTGATTTGATAATATCTTGAAATGATGAAATGATTATATTATAGTAGGCTTACTTATTGAGTGTGAGCTCATGTAAATCTCACAATATTTTTTAGAGCCACAAGACTGAAGAAGGAATTATGGGGTAGATGGAGCTTCTATTAAAATAAATTAGATCTATTATGTTGATGTAACCCCAGTATGTTTGTATGCTTGTAGCCCAAACCTTGTAGTTATGGTTTGTACTAATGTTATGGACTTGAATGATATATAGTTATTGCCTTTATTGATTTAAGTGTCATGATTCGGGACGCGCATGCCTGGCATGCGGTGGATTATCACCTTAGCTCAAATTTTTGGATTGGAACGTGACAACCTCTTTGGATGAAAGGAAACAAAAAAAAAAAAAATTTTTATTTGAAAGGTGGAAGAAAAGAAAAAGGAATATGAGAAATCGGTTCATTTTTTTTCCTTAGCGAAAGAAATAATTTATTAATTTTTAAATCTAAGGATAAGTTTGAAGAAAAAAAAGTTTAAATCATATTTTATGGAAGTTCAAAATATTTTTTTATTTTTATTTGTCCTTCCATTTCTACCATTCATTCCTTATCCTGAATGATATATTGTTAAATATTTTTTTTCTTTTTTCTTCCCTCTCAACAAGGTATTAATATTATTTTGTCTTTTTCTTCATTCTTTTTAAATAAAAAATAATCCTTTCTCTCCCATCTTTTTTTTTTTTTCTTACATTCCTTTATTTTATTTTTTTTTACTCTTTCCTGATCCAAACATAGCCTTCGTCTCCGGCAAAAATATTTAAACCGATTGCGCGACCGGCGCAAGATCGTAGGCCTCAGACTCGTGCTTAACCCTCTGGGCCCCATTGCAAAAATAAACGAATCCTCGCCACCAATCGCTAGACCGTCCATTCCCTGGCATCTTCCTTCTCCATCCAACGGCCCGGATTCACTGCCCCTCTCTTTATAAGCACCCCCCGTTCCTTCCCCCCAAGCGCCAACTCTCTTAATTGGTAAATGGCTGTGATATGGATCAACAATCAAACAAATGGAATAGCATTTTTCTGCATTGAAAGTATAGTTCTTAAATGAATAACCTTTCACATGCTCTCTGTCTAAGTTTCGGTATCCTTATCTAAATGTTAAAAATTAGATCGAATTCAATTCTCAAATATGATGTTTCCTACCATGTAAGCAGGTACTATTGATGACAATATAGTTTTTTATCTTGGAAAAGCAAAATTTATCATAAGATATTATTTGAGCTCTTATTTTTTATATAATCATCACCGGCACTTGCCTATTATATTTTAAAATTATTACAAAAAATTATTATTTTTTATTTCCCATAGACCCTTTCAAGAAGTGAGCGGGAATTTAATAAGTTTCAATTATGCCGACAAATAACAATTTGGCGACAGGTAAAATACTATTAGAAGCAAAAGATTACAAAACTAGGGGAAAAAAAAAAAGCGAAATTTTATTTTTCGATAATTATATGCATTTTTTTCTCTAAATTCCCGTCATGCACCTACAATCCGATCGGCGACGTCGCGAAACCGTCAAGACACCGTTACCGCCCCACAGCTTGACAACGCTGCCGTTAAGCGCCGTCAGGTGCTGGTAACGGTACCACCACCGCTCTTCCTCCTCCTAGCCATCAACCCTTCCCACCCGAGCCCCTCCCACGGTGCCGTCGAGGGAGCCCTAAGGTCACCAACGCCGTCAACCTCCTGACCGCGATCCTCCCCCTCCTCATCATCGCCGTAATCCTCCACGTCGAACCAGTCGCAGGAGTCGTAGTACGCCATGAACCGGGCTTTCGGCATGCCGACATTCTCGCACGGCATTGCTGGGACGCCGGAGCCGACGTCGGAGCCGGTGCTGCGGCCTGGGCCGGCTCGGCGGGGCCGAGCTTGGGAGGTGGAAGGGAGGGCGGGAGAGAGGCTTTGGATCGGGATCCGACGGCGCAAATGCGCCAGAGCCCGAGGGCGCGGCTAGAAGTAGAACGGCGAGGCAGGTCCAGAGGTAGCTGGCGGCGGCGGGGAGGGAGTCGAGGCGGAGCGCGAGGGCCTCGACGGGCATTTCGAGGAGGCCCATCTCAAAAGCAAAATATCGGAGGACAAAACGGGAACGATATTTCACGAACGGGGTTTTGGCCTCGGAGTTGGCGCTTGGGGGGAAGGAACGGGGGTGCTTATAAAGAGAGGGGGCAGTGAATCCGGGCCGTTGGATGGAGAAGGAAGATGCCAGGGAATGGACGGTCTAGCGATTGGTGGCGAGGATTCGTCTATTTTGGCAATGGGGCCCAGAGGGTTAAGCACGAGTCTGAGGCCTATGATCTTGCGCGCGCGCAATCGGTTTAAATATTTTTGCCGGAGACGAAGGCTATGTTTGAATCATGAAAGAGTAAAAATAAATAAATAAAGGAATGTAAGAAAAAAAAAAGAAAGATGGGAGAGAAAGGATTATTTTTTTTTAAAAAGAATGAAAGAAAAAGACAAAATAATATTAATTACCTTGTTGAGAGGGAAGAAAAAAGAAAAAGAATTATTTAACAATTATATCATTCAGGATAAGGAATGAACAATAGAAATGGAAGGATGACAAATAAAAAATAAAAAAAATATTTTGAACTTCCATAAAATATGATTTAAACTTTTTTTCTTCTCAAACTTATCCTTCGATTTAAAAATTAATAAATTATTTTCTTTCACTAAGGAAGAAAAAAAATGAACCGATTTCTCATATTCCTTTTTCTTTTCTTCCACCTTTCAAATAAAATGATTTATTTTTTTTTTATTTCCTTCCATCCAAACAGGCTGTCACGCTCCAGATCCAAAAAATTTGAGCTAAGGTGATAATCCGCCGTATGCCAGGCATGCGCGTCCACACTTAAATCAATAAAGGCAATAACTATATATCATTCAAGTCCATAACATTAGTACAAACCATAATTATAAGGTTTGGGCTACAAGCCTTACATACAAACATCACTAGGGTTACATCAACATAATGGATCTAATTTATTTTAATAGAAGATCCATCTACCCCATAATTCCTTCTTCAGTCTTGTGGTTCTGAAAAACATTGTGAGATTTACATGAGCTCACACTCAATATGTAAGCCTACTATAATATAATAATCATTTTGTCATTTCAAGATATTATCAAATCACATTTACATGTAAAAAGCTTCCAATTTCAAATGCATTTATTATGTTATCAGAACATGCATATCATCAGTTCAAAATAATTTTCGAAGCTTAATTACATAATAAATACCGAAATATGCAATGTAAACAAACCTACTGTATTTATATAATCATATATCATTCCAAGATATTATCATATCATTTACATGAAAAAGCTTTCAATTTCAAATACATTTATCATGTTATCAGAATATGCATATCATTAGCTCAAAATAATTTTGAAAGCTTAATCATACAATAAATGCCAAAATATGCAATATAAACAAATCCACTGTATTTTTATAATTGCTATTTCTTATGTGTCCCATGACCCTACAACACCCAACTAGTGTTTCACTCTTAAATGTCCCCTAAGAGGAAGGGTCATGGTACCAGCGTTATGCCATATCATAATCAATCACAATACATCCTACAGATGTGTGTCCTCCACATATCTTTCCCTGTGGAGGTAGGTCCCGTATCACTTAGTATTTCACATCATTTCACATCATTCCACATCATTTCACATCATATAAGAACCGCGGTGACACATATAAGTATATCTCAATATCATCATCATATTTGCATGTAAGACATCATGCATCAATATAAGCATAAGCTTCTCACATCACATATACAATGGTTTGAACATTATTAACAATTGCATATAGACATATCAATAGTACCATTATATTTTGCAAAGTCAAAATAAGCATATACTTCATCTTTTGCACATACATATAAAGCCATTACTTTGCAAAATATTACCAGCTATAATAATCATAGCAAATACTCAATTATATACTCATTGTACTATTACCAAATTAAATATCAAAATTCTATTTTGTCTCATTTCATAAATATGCATACAACTATAAATCCAAAGATTTATATATTAAATAATTTATAAAATTATGATAATTGGCTTACTTACCACAGTACGCTAATTCCAAACTATAAACCAGCTATTTGGACATTTTGGACATCTGGGTACCTACAGCATCATTTTACATAATTAAGTCTCTGAAATTTGAATAATAAAGTGTCCCTTAAATTCTACCCAAACTAATTCTGGGCCCAACTTTGAGCCTGAATATTTCTCAATATATATGCCCAAATGAGAAAATAAACATACCTCAAGAAACTAGGATCAACTCTGATCCGGGCCATAATTTCTTTTTCCTAATCCTGATCCAATCCAGGGCCCAAAAATGGCTCACGAGCTGGCCCAACTAGGCCCAAAATCCAACAGCCCACGAGTCCTTTCTTCCTCCCTTGCTCTCCTGTTTCACCAAAAATAGGGGGAAATTATGTCGGTGGCCAGGGCTGCCGCCGGCCTCTCCCCGGGGTTGCCCGATCGCTGATGAACGGCCCGAAGTCGGCCACCGTCGCGGCCGTGCTCCCCTCTCTCTCTCTCCCTCTATTCCTCTCTTTCTCTCTTTCATTTCACCGTGGCATGTTACTGTGCCGGCGGCACGGCCGACCACCATGGCCGGTCGGACCTCCACCGGACGCACGCCCGGCGCCGGTGGAGGTCACCGACCGCAGCCCAGGCCCGGTGAGGCGGCGAGCACGCCGCCGGGCCTGAACCAATAGCGGAAGCCGGTTCGGCCGACTCCCGCCCAAGAGAAGAGCTAGTTGGCTCTCTCTTCCCTCTCTCTCACCTTTGGTACCCCATCGGACGCCGCCTCCAGTGCCGGTGGGGCCGTCGGTCAGTGCTCAGGCTCGGCAAGGCGACGAATACACCACCGGGCCCGAACTAAGGCCGGCTTCTCGTCCAGTTCTGTCTCTCTCTATCTAAGACACAATTCCCCTCTCTCTCTCTATCTATCTCTTATGGGCAGGGCTTACTAGGAGTAGGCATGCGTGAGGATGAAGGAGAGGGTTACCATCGATCTCATCCTCACGATGCCTCGGCTCAAGAGATCGAAAACCCATTCATCACATGAAGACTAAAAATTAGACGTAAGAAGGACACTAGGTATCAAGTATTCTCAAATTAATTACCAAAGGTTACATAGGCAATGAACTTGGAAGGTAGCTGGTAACCTTATTCTTTCTATTGGGATGCTATGGATATCATCCGTTTCCATCATTTCGTTTGTCGTCGATAAACCGCCGTGGATAACCCATCTCTCGTGCCCAAGAACCCAACGGTAATATAAAAATCCGGCGGACGAATGCAACTCGAGTGCCGGAGTATTTTATATTACCGTTGGGTTCTTGGGCACCGTTCGCCATATACGCTGCAGCATCGATCACCGCCTTTGATGATGCAAGTGATGTGATGCAAAATGATCGCAAGTGGGATTGCGGTGGTGCGGAGTTAAAAAAATGAAAATAAAAAATTATAATGAAATAATATTTACTGGGCTTACCAAACTTATTATTGTTATTTATCTTTTTCTTTTTCCAGAGAAGTAATTTGGTAAAAGATCCTAAATGAGTAATTAAAAATAAGAATGCTTCTTTATATATTTATAGTATTAATTTATTTAAATATATAAATAAATTTACTTATATTCAAATATAATCAAACTTAAATTTAATCATATCTTTTATTCTTGAATTTACATATATTTTCAATCTTAAAAAAAATGATAACTCTTAGTTCTGTGTAGATTAAAGAATAGAAAAAAAAAAGATTGAATGCTAAATTTAATTACATTCATATATATATATATATATATATATATATAGCAGAATGTAACGGATATACTACTTTGTTGCTGTAAATAATCTATTGTCCGTATAAAATATTTTCTCATTAATTATCATTGGGGCCTTGCATTCTTTTTTATTTATTTATTTTTGATTCAAATGGATGACCACATTAATTTAGTGTGGATCAACTCAGATCAGAGAACAAAATTTGTTTAAGTATAATAAGATAGAAGCCATCCTGCTTTCAACTCTAAACCCCATAATAATAACTGAGTTGGAGCGCGACAGTGAGAGCTTTAACTAACCCAAGCTTACAGCCAATGCCAGCTGCCCAAGTCTTTGCAATGCCTGTAGTTTGGTCCAGAGAGGATTGAGCTGATCATGATGGGGGTGGAAGCAGTGGAGGTCGACGACGGCTCCCAGGCGGAGATGAGATGAGCTCCAGAATGCAACTCAAGATTGATGGTTTTAAAAGCTGCTTTAACGATGACGACCACCGTATTTATTCCTCAAAGGGGTAGCATCAGGCGATGAATTGGTAGCCAAATAAGTGCCAGATGAGTGCGTTGCCAGCCCTGCTGTAGGCCTCATCATCTTTTAGCTTGTTGACAGCAACGGCTAATTGTGGGTATGGTTTTTTTTTTGCAACTTGCTCGATTGATTGATTCCATGGCAAGAGAATTTCGGCCTTCAGATATAGAGCTTCCAGCAAGCAATGATTCCATTCCAGCATTTTGGGTTTCTTTATTTAAGCCTGCTTTATTTTATAAAAGCTGCATGACAATGGATACATTAAATCAAAATTATTACACTTATCACAAACATAAGATTGAAAATAATGCCCCTGAATCCTAACCAATCAGAACTAACATCAAGCATATATAAACCAAATGCAAAAGTTTTTTTTTTTGGGTTCTCAATTTCGTTGAAATCAACCTAAAGACAGTAGTTCTTATGCTTACTTTTAGGGGTTTTTCTTTTGTCTAATACTTTTAGGTAGTTACATGGTCAAAAAATTAAAAAAAAAAAAAGGTAGCAATAAGAAGCATGTCGCAGGCCAGTGAAACATCATGCATTAATAAACTTGTTTCATTATTGAAGCATGTATTTCCATTCTCAAACAACACAACAACATAATAGTCAAAAATTCCATTAAACTTACAGGAGACTACTTCAATGAATAAGAAAAGAAACAAATTTGTACTCAAAATTTATGGTGTGACAACAGATCAATTTTCCAAACCTCACCACCGATTTCACTCCGTAACTAAGAATGCAACTGCTCAATTCTCCCATGTAAGTTACAAATACATAGAGATACATTAACAGATCCATCAAATTATACACCACAAAATTTTTGTTTCATAAATATTTAACTACAACTACCAAATGAAACAACTGTGAAAACAAGCGAGCCTTCTTATTAATGAATTATAGCTATAAATAGAGCCCTCGGTTTTTAAAATGACCCAAGAAAAAGAAAGAGAAGAAGACCAAGTTCACTAATTAAGATGATATAATATGAAGCAATTCCTTTGAAATTAAATATCCTCCACATCCTTTTTTGATGATTTTGGATAGCCTTCATACTCCAACCTCACCCGTAAATTCGCTGAATAACCCTAAACTTTAGCCTGATGGCACCCATCATTTCTTGAACCTGCTCATTTTCTGGCTCTGAGAGTGGATACTTGTCCACGAGCTCCATCAATTGCTCAATGCTCTTTTGAAGACGAGATGGGAATGCCCCTGGGTCAACCTGCATCACGGAGTTCCACACATCAACACAGCCTCGATAGAAGCCCAGCTCCTCCCCAACTTGGAAGCCTAGCCGTAAGCCCACTTCTCTCCCTTCCTCCTTCCCGGAGACCAAGCCATCATTATACCCATCTTTAAAGCCTTCTTCATACTGTGCTTCGTCCAGAAGCAATGAAGATTCAAGGAAGTCATCAGGATCTCTCGGTTTTTGCTCCATGCCTCCAAAGAAGCTCGGTCTGAGTGACTGACAACAAGATCTACACTGTAATGTAGCCTGTAATGGAAACAGGAAAAAAAGTTAAACTGGAAAGGAGCTCATATAATTGAAGGCAATTATCTCTATAAAAACACCAGTCATAACATATATATATGTTTCAAGTCATAAATTTTTCAGCTGCCCTGCCACTAAACTGATATGAACAACCACAGTGCTATCTCAAGGTTAAGATCTAGAACAATTCTAATGATAACTATGTGAATATATCCAAGTCAAAACTTTACAAAATTTACAATGCTCGATATAACTTTCCAACAAGTTCTGTAGCAGGGCTTGTTCATTGGTTTTTTATAATTAAGAGAGAAGTCATTGGAAAAAATATCATCCTACAAAAATTCACAAATTCCATCAGAGCATCAGAAGGATAGCGGAAAAAACCTTCATGGTTAGTTAAAATGTACAGCCCTTCATTTGACTATGACAATTTGAGTTGTATGCTCCAAGGAACATAAGTCATGGGCTCCATAATCTCTTCCATAAGATTATTTAAGCACCTATCATATTCATCAGCTTTATGACTACCTGTTATCTTGGTAGAGTAATTGTTCAACTGATTTGAGTAATTAATGAAGAGTCACCTATTTCTTGGACACTAGATTAATAAATTATGAAAGGCAAACATGACCAACAAGACTTCTCCTCTTATTTAAGTCATCCTATTCCTTTTCTTTTTCTCAAAAAAAAAAAAAATCTTATTCCTACTAAGAGTTCAAACTATTGTCACTTCCATTCTCATTTTCAGCATCTTTTCTCTAACATCCATCTAGGTCATTTCCATCTTCCCCTTGCTCATAAACACTTCAGTCACTTACCCAGCTCTCCTTCTGACTATGCCTTTTTCTAGCGCTTCTGCACATGACCATACCATCTCCACCAATGAACCAGAGCTGAAATCTAAATAGATGTTACTCTAGTGTTCCGTTCAATCTACTCATCCTTCATGCAGTTCACCTCAGGTCTACCATTCATACACCTTATCACGCTCATCCACGGCATGCACGCTTTATGTGCTTTAACATCTAACATATGAAAAAAATATGACAATATTACAGGTTTTATTGTTGTCTTGAAACATTTTCCCTCAAGTCTCAAATACATGGATGATTCACATAACACCCAGAGACCTCTTTATAGTTTATATAAACAAAGAACCCAAAACGACTTCAAAAGGTTCAAATCAATCACTCAAGAACTTCATGAAGAGAGCCTATTAACCAAATTATGCCTGTATTGGTAGTCAAAATAAGAAATTTCAATTCGGAAAGTATGAACTCTATATCTAGCATTGGATGTAGAGGGGGAAAAATGAAAAATCTGTGTCGGTAGGAATTCGAGATTAGTAGACGTTAGAGGACTACGATTGATAAAAGTCAAATAATAATAATCAAAAAAAGTAAAAAAGAGTCGATCTGTGACAAAAAGTAACGAATTTTCCAACAATTTCCATCAAGGAACACATACGGGAGATAGATTAAGATTAGATTTTATGCGTGGTAACAGAGAGCTTACGTAGGGATCTTGGACCTGCAAGCGGAGACGTGGCAGCGACGAGGACGGAGAGCAGGCTCCAGTCCACCCTAGTTCTCGCTCGCCGGCTCTCTCTCCTTCTTTTCCCCTTCGATTCCACCGCTATCTCCTCCTCTGTCTTCGCCTACGCACCCCAACCGGTGGAGGGTTCGAACGGGTAGATGGCGGTGGTGCAGACGGCGACGGCAGAAGGGGTGGAATTGCAGGCCAGAAGAAGGGAAAGCTATTGCTCCCGATCGAGTTGCCGGAAAGCCGAAGCCCAATTCCTTTACCCTCTGTTTGTATGGAAAGAAAACCATGGAGGAAAGAGAATTAGGGAAAAGAATAGGGAAGGAAATAAAATTTATTTTGTTTGAATGAAAAAAAAAGGAAGAAAAAAAAGGAAGAAAAAAAATAGAAGGAAAAAAATGTTGGGTTTCATTCCAAAATCAAAAAATTTAAAAAAATTTCAAAAATATTCTTTTATTTTTTTTTTCATTTCAATATTAATCCTTTCAAAAAAATAATTGATATTGATGACGCCAATCACCGGCCTCGAGCGTGCAGTCAGTCGCCTCCTCCAGCGAGCTCCTTGCGCCTGTAAGCAAGTCCCGGGGGCCGGAGATTCTGACGGGGACCCTTCGATGCTCAAGTCAGTGGTCTGGGCATTAGCCGTGAGCTTGAGGAAGCTCGAAAGAGAAAGATAGAGATGGCTCCGAGAAAGATCTCTCGTTGTGAGCGTTAAGGGGTATCATGAGCATGTTACCTGGTCGGGAGTCCCTTACCCCATCTTATAGGCGCTTGAGAGTTTGTCTGGCTTGAGTGGTTGAGGCCTTGTAATGATGACCTTGATGGGTGAAGTGTCAGAGCTGACGTCTGTGAGGCATGGGGTTCAACCACTTTGTCAGAGTATTTAAGGTGATGGCAGCAATGGCAGAACTTGCTTCCTTTTTTGATATGTCAAGACTGCAGGTCAAGTCCCATCAAGGTCGGTGGCCGCAACTGGTTGGTGGGTCCTGTTCCACCGGAGTAGGAAAAGCAGGGGCCGTCCTCCCCGGCTGAGAGGTGCCGGGGCCGCCTGGCTGGGACAGGCCGGGGCCGGCTGGAAGGTACCGGGGTTGCCTGGCTGGGATAGGCTGGGGCCGGCTGGAAGACGCCGGGGCCGCCTGGCTGGGACAGGCCGGGGCCGGCTAGGAAGACGCCGGGGCTGCCTGGCTGGGACAGGCCGGGGCCAGCTGGAAGATGCAGGGGCCGCCTGGCTGGGACAGGCCGGGGCCGGCTGGAAGACGCCGGGGCCGCCTGGCTGAGATAGGCCGGGGTCGGCTGAAAGGTGCCGGGGCCGCCTGGCTGGGACAGGCCGGGGCCGGCTGGAAGACGCCGGGGCCGCTTGGCTGGGACAGGCCGGGGCCGGCTGGAAGACGCCGAGGCCGCCTGGCTGGGATAGGCCGGGGCCGGCTGGAAGGTGTCGGGGCCGCTTGGCTGGGACAGGCCGGCTGGAAGACGCCGGGGCCGCCTGGCTGGGACAGGCCGGGGCCGGCTAGGAATACGCCGGGGCCGCCTGGAAGCCGTCGGTCGTTAGGGCTGTCGGCCTTTGGGGCCGTCGGTCTTGGAGTCTCGGGGTAGGATGTTGTGAATGGACCCCGAGACCGACGGAGGTTCTCGGGGTAGGATGGTGTTGATGGACCCCGAGACCGACGGGGGGTCTTGGGGTAGGATGGTGTGGATGCACCCCGAGACCGGCGGGGGGTCTCGGGGTAGGATGGTGTGGATGCACCCCGGGTAGGATGGTGTGGATGCACCTCGAGACCGACGGGGGTCTCGGGGTAGGATGGTGTTGATGGACCCCGAGACCGGCGGGGGTCTCGGGGTAGGATGCTATGAATGCACCCCGAGACCGACGGGGGGTCTCGGGGTAGGATGGTGTGGTCGCGCCCCGAGACCGACGGGGGGTCTCGGGGGGAGTGGCCCATGTAGCTTGGACGTGGGTGACCGATGCTGAGATGGGAATGGGCCGCTGCCGATGCGGAGGTCGAGATGGGCCTTGGAGATCGAAGCAGGGCTCTGTCAGCTTCCTTCACGGTTCTCTAACGGTGTTGGATTAGCCACATCAGATGCCCCCTCGCCCCTGAGACGAAGCGGGCCTACCCCAGCAAGGAGAATGGGGCGTTACCTCCCAAGTGGCTGATCCTCGCCTGATGCAGGGCTTCATGCCCGGCTGGTGCAAGGCTTCAGGTGCCGACGGGTGCCGGGCTTCATGCCTGGCCGGTGCAGGGCTTTGGGTGCCGACGGGTGTCGGGCTTCATGCCTGGCTGGTGCAGGGCTTTGGGTGCCGACGGGTGTCGGGCTTCATGCCTGGCCGGTGCAAGGCTTTGGGTGCCGACGGGTGTCGAGCTTCATGCCTGGCTGGTGCAGGGCTTCAGGTGCCGACGGGTGTCGGGCTTCATGCCTGACTGGTGCAGAGCTTTAGGTGCCGACGGGTGTCGGGCTTCACGCCTGGCTGGTGCAGGGCTTCAGGTGCCGACGGGTGTCGGGCTTCATACCTGGCCGGTGCAGGGCTTTGGGTGCCGACGGGTGTTGGGCTTCATGCCTAGCTGGTGCAGGGCTTTGGGTGCCGACGGGTGTCGGGCTTCATGCCTGGCCGGTGCAGGGCTTTGGGTGCCGATGGGTGTCGGGCTTCATGTCTGACTGGTGCAGGGCTTTGGGTGCCGACGGGTGTCGGGCTTCACTCCTGGCTGGTGCAGGGCTTCATGTGCCGACGGGCGTCGGGCTTCATGTGCCGACGGACGTCGGGCTTCATGCCTGGCCGGTGCAGGGCTTTAGGTGCCGATGGGTGTCGTGCTTCATGCCTGGCTGGTGCAGGGCTTCAGGTGCCGACGGGTGTCGGGCTTCATGCGTGGCCGGTGCAAGGCTTTGGTGCCGACCGGGGTCGGGCTTCACGTCTGGCTGGTGCAGGGCTTCATGTGCCGACGGGCGTCGGGCTTCATGCCTGGCCGGTGCAGGGCTTTGGGTGCCGACGGGTGTCGGGCTTCATGCCTGGCCGGTGCAGGGCTTTGGGTGCCGACGGGTGTCGGGCTTCATGCCTGGCTGGTGCAGGGCTTCAAGTGCCGACGGATGTCGGGCTTCATGTCTGACTGGTGCAGGGCTTTGGGTGCCGACGGGTGTCGGGCTTCACTCCTAGCTGGTGCAGGGCTTCATGTGCCGACGGGCGTCGGGCTTCATGTGCCGACGGACGTCGGGCTTCATGCCTGGCCGGTGCAGGGCTTTAGGTGCCGATGGGTGTCGTGCTTCATGCCTGGCTGGTGCAGGGCTTCAGGTGCCGACGGGTGTCGGGCTTCATGCGTGGCCGGTGCAAGGCTTTGGTGCCGACCGGGGTCGGGCTTCACGCCTGGCTGGTGCAGGGCTTCATGTGCCGATGGGCGTCGGGCTTCATGCCTGGCCGGTGCAGGGCTTTGGGTGCCGACGGGTGTCAGGTTTCATGCCTGGCTGGAGCAGGGCTTCAGGTGCCCTCATTTCTTTCAATTCATGCTTGACCAGCCAGCATTCTTTCAATTCATAGATCAGAATGAGATCAAGGAAAGGAAGGTTTTTAACCTCTCTAGTGAATATACACATTCATTGATTGATTTCAACTAATTCGGAGTTAAGGTTTTGTTGTTATTGTTGCAGTGAATATGTCCATACATAGGCTCTTATTTGTAATGTTGCATGTCTACTACTCTCTCTCTCTCTCACTCTCATTGCAAGGTAATAATAATCTTTGGTGTTTGGACAGCATTATGACAGATTAGGCATGCATGCTTGCATCTTGGAGAGAGTTTGCCATTAAAATACATTCATGCAAAATTAATTTAACATCCCATGATGCTAGAAGAAATATGCCAGCATTCATACATGTTTATATAATGAACTATAGGTTTGCTCACAATTCTCAGTGTTGAGAGAGTCCTGGGACAATACTTAATAGCATATGTCATGATTAATTGCTCTCTTCATGCTTTCTTCTGAACTATAGCACGAAGAAATCATGACCTTGGAGACGTTTGCATTGCACTACAAGAAACGAGCTTTGAGCTCCCAAACTTTTAACTCTTTCTTGCACCGTGTCCGCTTCATTGATCCACTCATACCTGCCGATGATAACCAACAGAAGATCCCATAGGGAGCATTTTTGCGGGGCAATTTAAACTGCTTTGGCTTGGCAAGAACAATTCATGTTTTTTACTTGGATCGAAAGTTTTTGTGCATGGCCTGCATCGAGCGCGATGATTTGCTTGCGCATCAGCGATGCAGGATCCATGAGCGATGAGCGAATCATTACGCCCACTTTTTCTACTTGGATCATACATCCCAATGCAAGGGGCAGTGTACAAAGACTTTTCCAATCTGGATCATACACCACAATGTAAACATAAAAGTTGATGATGTAACGCTCCTTTTGAATCAAATATTTTCTATAATACATGCAGATCATGATAAAGGCTATGTCAGGCCATCATAAACTACAACACCCTGCATTAACTAGAAATGATTCCAAGAATGAAGCCATCATAAGATGCCAGTAGGGGGTTCACCAACAGAGTAAGTAACAACCAGGTAGTCAGATGTTATAAGAAATTAGATATGATCATGGGAATGCTGGGACTGGTGGATGCTGTTGACGAGGGTGCTTCTTCTTGGGCTCTCTGTAACATGGTGGTGGTCTTGTTATCGATGGAAACTGCGCCTATGGTGATGCTATATATTTTTCTTGACGTAAGAGCTCTCTCCGGCTGCTCAAGAGAAATATTTCTAAAAAAGTTTACTCAGAGAAGATAACTCATGGTTAATGTTTAACCATGGGTTATCCTCTGAACTTATTCTTAAGGAATTCAGGAATAACTAGAGTTGTCTCTTGATGGCAAAGTTATAATTTTCAAAAGGTGCTTATTTCCTTACCTGTTCCCTGGATAAATGCTATCATGTATACTTATCCAGAGATGGCTTTGGGGGAGTCAAACACTACCTAACAGAAAGCATAAAACTACAAGTTTGGTTTAGATCTTGGCTCGAATACTGGGATGGCTGAGTAAGAGAAAACCATTTCCTTTTCTTGGGGGGGAAATGTGGAGTTGCCTGCTTGTCTGATATTGGCATTGGTAATGTGGAGTTGCCTGCTTGTCTGATATTGGCATTGGTTACTTGCACGCTAGCAAGTGATTAGCCGTAAACAGCATCAACCCGGAGAACTTAAAATATTAGCCATAGCTTGTCTGTATATTAGCAAGTGAATATTAGCCATAACTTGTTGTATATAAAATTTAAAAAGAACAGTGAAATCTCTCCTGTATTTTTCCCTTGTCACCCTAAAAAAGGAATTAAAATAGATCTAGGTTTGGATGAAAGATGAATAGTGGGCACCAGAAACTTGCCTTGCAAAAAAAAAAAGGGATTAAAATCCTCTTTTTTGTATTTCAACGGTTAGAATTTCAGTTTTCACCTTTTCTTTATTTGAGAACACTGGATCATCTAATTAGGAATAATGGAGATTGGAAAGTTATATTCAGCAGAAAAATGATAGATAGAACCAGAATGAAATATTCACCAAATTCAAGAGTCCTTGACACCCCCACAAGGTATAGGTTTTTTTTTTTTCTTTCTCTATGGAAGCGTCCCTTGTAGGTGTCCGGCCTTAGCACCCCTGCGCTAAGTCAGCCTCACCAGCAGTGCGCATGCAAAAATAAATACCCACTCCACCGAACACAATGACACACCACAACGCAGCTATCTACGGGAATAATCCCAACCCCTTTTATTAACAATAATTAAAGAGGATACAAGGTTAAGAACCTCACAATTCTCTCACCCTGCCTTAGGCTACAAAGTACTCACCCGCAGCCTGTGAACACCCCAGGATAAATCCTCAGCAGGCGCTCGTGCTCCTTCTTCCTCCTCACGCTCGCTCGTATGGTGGATGAAGAAGACTCGAATCCCTCTCTCTTGGATTCTGCTCCTTGATAATAATCCACGCCCAGCTGATAGGATAGGAAGATAAGGCCGATCTCCTTAATTTTCTCCCCAACCCGATCAGCTGCTAGCTGATAAGGACGGCTGGAAGGAAGAGATAATGCTCTCCTTTATCTTCTCCTTAGTTGCTGATCGGCTGCTAGCTGATAAGGACGGCTGGAAGGAAGAGATAATGCTCTCCTTTATCTTCTCCTTAAGTTGCTGATCGGCTACCAATCTGATCCTAGATTAGAATCCTTCTAGAATCGCTTTGACCGGTAGCCAATTCTGATCCGTCTTCTTATCTGGAACGCTAGTTGGGCGCGCCCCTTGCACGCATCATCCGCTGGTCTCCTCCTAGAATTCTGGGCGCTGGATATAGCGCTCAGCTCCCTCAAATCTGGGCGCAAGATCTGCGCTCGGATTTGACGCTGCCCGGGCTTGCCGCTCGCTGGTTGCCTCCCTCAGATCTGGACGCAAGATCTGCGCCCAGTCTTGACGTGTCCAGCTCGCCCGCCAGCCAGGTTGAGCGCGCGCCGGGCTGACCTCCTGCCAGCCCGCGCGCCCATCGATCGCACCAGGGTGTGCGCACATTGGGTTAGCCTCCTGCCAACCCGTGCACCGTGCGTCTGCCTCCACGCCGCCCAAGCGGGAGACCCGCTTGGCGTAGGAATCCTCGGTCTTGGCCCCTGCCCGCCGTGCTGAAACTCGGCGTGCTCGATGCTGCGTCCGCGCGTGCCGTCGCGTTGGGAATGGACGTGCATCTGGCCTGGCGCGCTGCTCGCCAACCTCGCTCGCTGCTGCGCCGTGCTGATATGGAGTCGCCATCCTCGCTGCTCCAAGGCTGGCCGCGCGCATCCCATCGCGCGTCAGCTGCCAACCTCATAAGCCCTCGGACGCTTGCTTTGCCCGCGCCTGCGCGCACGCGGGCAGCGCCACGGCCCTCCTGGCCGCGCGCCCTACTGGGGCAGTAACAATCCTCCCCCACCTGAAGGCGCCGACGTCCCCGTCGCGCTCTCCCGCAAGTAGGCCTGGATGTCTTCTTCGAACTGCCAAAGCTCATCAGCCCGCCTCCAGGTGGCATCGGTTGTATCTTCTCCATGTCACTGGACCAAGTACTCCGTGTACTGGGGTCCTTGACTCGTGCCTACCTTCCTGTCCGCTAGGATCCTCCTGATCCTCCTTGCAAACCTCGGTCAGATGGCAGGGCGCAGCCTACCTGGCACTTCTATCTCATCTGGCGTCAAATCTCCATGGTAGGGCTTTAGGAAGCTGACATGGAAAACTGGGTGGATCTTCAATCTCGCCGGTAGGGCTAGCTTGTAGGCCACCTCTCCCACACGCCTAATAACCTTGAATGGACCATCATACCTTGGTAGAAGAGCCTTGTGAAACTTCTGTTTTGTAGACTTTCTTAGAAGGTAGGGTGTGATCTTCAGCATCACTAAGTCTCCAACCTGAAACTCGACCTGTCGCCTATGCGCGTCCGCGTGCATCTTCATCTGCATGGCCGCTCGCACATATGCCTCCACGTCTCTCCACATTTTTGGCCAGTAGAAGTCGCGAGATAGGAGGGCGTACATCCGTTCCATGCCCGGATGTCCCGCCCACTTTGAGTCGTGGGACTCTTTTAAGAGGTCGCGCCGTAGGGCCTCATTCCTCGGCATGATCAGTCTGCCTCCCTTCGCGCGGAGCAGACCATCCTGGATCCAGAAGCGCCTCACCGCGCCGCTCGATGTGTTGCGCATCAGCCTCGCATACTCCGCGTCCGTCTGGGCTGCCTCCCGAACATGGTCGCTGATGCTCGCCTGGATAGTGGCCACGGCAGCCACATACTCCTGCACGGCTTGGCGGCTGAGGGCGTCGGCCACCTGATTTTGGCATCCCGGCCGATGCTCCCAGTCAAAATCGAACTCCGCCAAGTACTCATGCCATCGAGCTTGCTTTGGTGTCAGCTTGCGTTGAGTCTTGAAGTAGGTGTTGGCGACATTGTCGGTGATGATCTTGAACTTCATCCCAACAAGTAGTGGCGCCATACCTCCAGGAAGTGGATGACCGCCATCATCTCCTTCTCGTGTGCTGAGTACCTCGTCTCAGCATCCTTGAACTTCCGGCTCTCATATGCCACAGGGTGGCCCGCCTGGATTAAGACTCCGCCAAGCGCACGGTCGGATGCGTCCGTGTGCACTTCAAAAGGATCTTCAAACTTGGGTAGCTGCAAGACCGGTTCTGTAGAAAGCGTCGTCTTCAGCCTACCGAAGGCCTCCTCGCAATCTGAGGACCACTCCCACCTTTGCTCTTTTTTGAGCAAGTCGGTCAAGGGGCTTGCTAAAGCCGAGTACCCCTTGATGAACCTCCGGTAATAGTTAGCGAGCCCTAGGAATGATCGCAGCTCGCTAACTGCAGTCAGTGCTGGCCAGTCCAGGATGGCCCGGACCTTGGCGCTGTCCATCCGAATTGCGCCATGGCCAACAATGTGACCGAGAAAGGAAATCTCGGTCTATGCGAATGCGCACTTCTCCCTCTTGACGTAGAGGCGGTGCTCTCGAAGTCTCCGCAGCACGCACCTCAGATGCTCCACATGCTGCTGCAGATCACCACTGTAGATGACAATGCTCTGATACCTCCTTGACACCCCCACAAGGTATAGGTTTTTTTTTTTCTTTCTTTCGGAAGCGTCCCCTTGCAGGTGTCTGGCCTTAGCACCCTTGCGCTAAGTCAGCCTCACCAGTAGCGCGCATGCAAAAGCAAACACCCACTCCACCGAACACAATAACACACCACAACGCAGCTATCTATGGGAATAATCCCAACCCCTTTTATTAACAATAACAAAGAGGATACAAGGCTAAGAACCTCACAATTCCCTCACCCTGCCTGCCTTAGGCTACAAAGTACTCACCCGCAGCCCGTGAACACCCCAGGATAAATCCTCAGCAGGCGCTCTTGCTCCTTCTTCCTCCTCACTCTCGCTCGTGTGGTGGATGCAGAAGACTTGAATCCCTCTCTTTTGGATTCTGCGAATTTTTTTCCCTGTTGACCGTGGCTCTCCTTAAGTAGAGGCGCTGGCTCCCCTTTGATGATAATCCACGCCCAGCTGGTAGGATAGGAAGATAAGGCCAATCTCCTTAATCTTCTCCCTTGACCCGATCGGCTGCTAGCTGATAAGGACGGCTGGAAGGAAGAGATAATGCTCTCCTTTATCTTCTCCTTAGTTGCTGATCGGCTGCTAGCTGATAAGGACGGCTGGAAGGAAGAGATAATGCTCTCCTTTATCTTCTCCTTAAGTTGCTGATCGGCTACCAATCTGATCCGCTCCCTTCTAGATTAGAATCCTTCTAGAATCGCTTTGACTGGTAGCCAATTCTGATCCGTCTTCTTATCTGGAACGCTAGCTGGGCGCGCCCCTTGCACGCATCATCCGCTGGTCTCCTCCTAGAATTCTGGGCGCTGGATATAGCGCTCAGCTCCCTCAAATCTGGGCGCAAGATCTGCGCCCGGATTTGACGCTGCCCGGGCTTGCCGCTCGCTGGTTGCCTCCCTCAGATCTGGGCGCAAGATCTGCGCCCAGTCTTGACGTTGTCCAGCTCGCCCGCCCGCCGGGTTGAGCGCGCGCCGGGCTGACCTCCTGCCAGCCCGCGCGCCAATCGATCACACCAGGGTCTGCGCACATTGGGTTAGCCTCCTGTCAACCCGTGCGCCGTGCGCCTGCCTCCACGCCGCCCAAGCGGGAGACCCGCTTGGCGTAGGAATCCTCGGTCTTGGCCCCTGCCCGCCGTGGCGCAGCCCGCGTGCGCGCAGGCGCAGGCAAAGCAAGCGTCCAAGGGCTTGCGAGGTTGGTAGCTGACGCGCAATGGGATGCGCGCAGCCAGCCATGAAGCGCAAGGTTGGCGACTCCATATCAGCACAGCGCAGCAGCGAGCGAGGTTGGCAAGCAGCGCGCCAGGCCAGATGCACGTCCATTCCCAATGCGACGGCACGCGCGGACGCAGCATCCCCTTGACACCCCCACAAGGTCTAGGTTTTTTTTTTTTTCTTCGGAAGCGTCCCCTTGTAGGTGTCCGGCCTTAGCACCCCTGCGCTAAGTCAGCCTCACCAGCAGCGCGCATGCATAAACAAACACCCACTCCACCGAACACAATGACACACCACAACGCAGCTATCTACGGGAATAATCCCAACCCCTTTTATTAACAGTAATTAAAGAGGATACAAGGTAAAGAACCTCACAATTCTCTCACCCTGCCTTAGGCTACAAAGTACTCACCCTCAGCCCGTGAACACCCCAGGATAAATCCTCATGAACACCCCAGGATAAATCCTCAGCAGGCGCTCTTGCTCCTTCTTCCTCCTCACGCTCACTCGTGTGGTGGATGCAGAAGACTTGAATCCCTCTCTCTTGGATTCTGCGAATTACCTCCCATGGCTGACCGTAGTCTCCTTTAAGTAGGCGCTGCTCCCCTTGGTGATAACTCACGCCCTTAGCTGGAAGGATAGGGAGATAAGGCTGATCTCCTTAATCTTCTCCCTTGACCCGATCGGCTGCTAGCTGATAAGGACGGCTGGAAGGAAGAGATAATGCTCTCCTTTATCTTCTCCTTAAGTTGCTGATCGGCTGCCAACTGCTCGCCATCTTCTAGATTTAGGAATCCTTCCAGAAGCTCGCTTGAGGTTGCCAATCTGCTCACGCCTCCCTTATCCAGAAATCTGCCAGCTGGGCGCGCACCTTGCGCGCCGTTATCCGCTCGGTCCATCTAGAATCTGGGCCTTGGATGTATCCGCCCGACATTGTCGCTCGCCGGCCCGCCATCTAGGCGCGCAATCTGCGCCCGGACTTGTCGCTGCCCGGCTTGCCCGCCATTCGGTCTGAGCGCGCACCGGGCTGACCTCCTGCCAGCCCGCGCGCCCATCGATCACCAGGGTCCGCGCGTATAGGGTCAGCCTCCTGCCGTCCCGCGCGCGCTGCGCCCGCCGCCATGCCACCTAAGCGTGAGACCCGCTCGGCGTAGGAATCCTTGGTCTGGCGTGCTCGCCGTGCTGAAATCTCGGCGTGCTGATGCTGCATCCGCGCGTGCCGCCGCGCCTGGGAATGGATGTGCATCTGGCCTGGCGCGCCGCTCGCCAACCTCGCTCGCTGCTGCGCCGTGCTGATATGGGGCTCGCCAACCTCGCGCGCTCCATGGCTGGCCGCGCGCATCCCATCGCGCGTCAGCTGCCAACCTCGCAAGCCCTCGGACACTTGCTTTGCCCGCGCCTGCGCGTGCGCGGGCAGCGCCACGACCCTCCTAGCCGCGCGCACTACTGGGGCGGTAACAATCCTCCCCCACCTGAAGGCGCCGACGTCCCCGTCGCGCTCTCCCGCAAGTAGGCCTGGATGTCTTCTTCGAACTGCCAAAGCTCGTCAGCCGCCTCCAGGTGGCATCGGTTGTATCTTCTCCATGCCACTGGACCAAGTACTCCGTGTACTGGGGTCCTTGACTCGTGCCTACCTTCCTGTCCGCTAGGATCCTCCTGATCCTCCTTGCAAACCTCGGTCGGATGGCAGGGCGCAGCCTGCCTGGCACTTCTATCTCGTCTGGCGTCAAATCTCCATGGTAGGGCTTTAGGAAGCTGACATGGAAAACTGGGTGGATCTTCAATCTCGCCGGTAGGGCTAGCTTGTAGGCCACCTCTTCCACACGCCTAATGACCTTGAATGGACCATCATACCTTGGTAGAAGAGCCTTGTGAAACTTCCGTTTGTAGACTTTCTTAGAAGGTAGGGCGTGATCTTCAGCATCACTAAGTCTCCAACCTGAAACTCGACCTGTCGCCTATGCGCGTCCGCGCGCATCTTCATCTGCATGGCCACTTGCACATATGCCTCCAAGTCTCTCCACATTTTTGGCCAGTAGAAGTCGCGAGATAGGAGGGCGTACATCCGTTCCATGCCTGGATGTCCCGCCCACTTTGAGTCGTGGGACTCTTTTAAGAGGTCGCGACGTAGGGCCTCATTCCTCGGCACGACCAGTCTGCCTCCCTTTGCGCGGAGCAGACCATCCTGGATCCAGAAGCGCCTCACCGCGCTGCTCGATGTGTTGCGCATCAGCCTCGCATACTCCGCGTCCGTCTGGGCTGCCTCCCGAACACGGTCGCTGATGCTCGCCTGGATAGTGGCCACGACAGCCACATACTCCTGCACGGCTTGGCGGCTGAGGGCGTCGGCCACCTGATTTTGGCGTCCCGGCCGATGCTCCCAGTCAAAATCGAACTCCGCCAAGTACTCCTGCCATCGAGCTTGCTTTGGTGTCAGCTTGCGTTGAGTCTTGAAGTAGGTGTTGGCGACATTGTCGGTGATGATCTTGAACTTCGTCCCCAACAAGTAGTGGCGCCATACCTCCAAGCAGTGGATGACCGCCGTCATCTCCTTCTCGTGTGCTGAGTACCTCGTCTCAGCATCTTTGAACTTCCGGCTCTCATATGCCACAGGGTGGCCCGTCTGGATCAAGACTCCGCCAAGCGCACGGTCGGATGCGTCCGTGTGCACTTCAAAAGGATCTTCAAACTTTGGTAGCTGCAAGACCGGTTCTGTAGAAAGCGTCGTCTTCAGCCTACCGAAGGCCTCCTCGCAATCTGAGGACCACTCCCACCTTTGCTCTTTTTTGAGCAAGTCGGTCAAGGGGCTTGCTAAAGCCGAGTACCCCTTGATGAACCTCCGGTAATAGTTAGCGAGCCCTAGGAATGATCGCAGCTCGCTAACTGCAGTCGGTGCTGGCCAGTCCAGGATGGCCCGGACCTTGGCGCTGTCCATCCGAATCGCACCGTGGCCAACAATGTGACCGAGAAAGGAAATCTCGGTCTGTGCGAATGTGCACTTCTCCCTCTTGATGTAGAGGCGGTGCTCTCGAAGCCTCCGCAGCACGCGCCTCAGATGCTCCACATGCTGCTGCAGATCACCACTGTAGATGACTATGTCGACTAGGTAGACCACGATAAAATCATCTAGGAAGTCGTATAGGACGTCCGTCATAAGGTTGCAGAAGGTTGCTGGTGCGTTGGTCAGGCCGAAGGGCATGACTAGAAACTCAAACAAGCCATATCTAGTCACGCATGTCATCTTTGATTCGTCCCCTGGCGCAATCCTCACTTGCCAATAGCCGGAGCGAAGATCTAGCCGTCCTTATCAGCTAGCAGCCGATCGGGTCAAGGGAGAAGATTAAGGAGATTGGCCTTATCTTCCTATCCTACAAGCTGGGCGTGGATTATCTTCAAAGGGGAGCCAGCACCTCTACTTAAGGAGAGCCATGGTCAACAGGGAAAAAAATTCGCAGAATCCAAGAGAGAGGGATTCGAGTCTTCTTCATCCACCATACGAGCGAGCGTGAGGAGGAAGAAGGAGCACGAGCGCCTGCTGAGGATTTATCTTGGGGTGTTCACGGGCTGCGGGTGAGTACTTTGTAGCCTAAGGCAGGGTGAGAGAATTGTGAGGTTCTTAACCTTGTATCCTCCTTAATTATTGTTAATAAAAGGGGTTGGGATTATTCCCGTAGATAGCTGCGTTGTGGTGTGTCATTGTGTTCGGTGGAGTGGGTGTTTATTTTTGCATGCGCGCTGCTGGTGAGGCTGACTTAGCGCAGGGTGCTAAGGCCGGACACCTACAAGGGGACGCTTCCGTAGAGAAAAAAAAAAAAAAACCTATACCTTGTGGGGGTGTCATCTAATACCTCCTTGACACCCCCACAAGGTATAGGTTTTTTTTTTTTTTTCTCTACGGAAGCGTCCCCTTGTAGGTGTCCGGCCTTAGCACCCCTGCGCTAAGTCAGCCACCAGCAGCGCGCATGCAAAAACAAACACCCACTCCACCGAACACAATGACACACCACAACGCAGCTATCTACGGGAATAATCCCAACCCCTTTTATTAACAATAATTAAAGAGGATACAAGGTTAAGAACCTCACAATTCTCTCATCCTGCCTTAGGCTACAAAGTACTCACCCGCAGCCCATGAACACCCCAGGATAAATCCTCAGCAGGCGCTCGTGCTCCTTCTTCCTCCTCACGCTCACTCGTATGGTGGATGAAGAAGACTCGAATCCCTCTCTCTTGGATTCTGCGAATTACCTTCCCTGTTGACCATGGCTCTCCTTAAGTAGAGGCGCTGCTCCCCTTGGTGATAACTCACGCCCAGCTGGTAGGATAGGAAGATAAGGCCGATCTCCTTAATTTTCTCCCCAACCCGATCAGCTGCTTGCTGATAACGATGGCTGGAAGGAAGAGATAATGCTCTCCTATATCTTCTCCCTAAGTTGCTGGTCGGTTGCTAGCTGATAAGGACGGTTGGAAGGAAGAGATGATGCTCTCCTTTATCTTCTCCCTAAGTTGCTGATCGGCTACCAATCTGCACGCCGCCTTCTAGATTTAGGAATCCTTCCAGAAGCGCTTGAGGTTGCTGATCTGCACGTCTCCTATCTGGAATGCTAGCTGGGCGCGCCCCTTGCACGCATCATCCGCTGGTCTCCTCCTAGAATTCTGGGTGCTGGATATAGCGCTCAGCTCCCTCAAATCTGGCGCAAGATCTGCCCGGATTTGACGCTGCCCGGGCTTGCCGCTCGCTGGTTGCCTCCCTCAGATCTGGGCGCAAGATCTGCGCCCAGTCTTGACGTTGTCCAGCTCGCCCGTCCGCCGGGTTGAGCGCGCGCCGGGCTGACCTCCTGCCAGCCCGCGCGCCCATCGATCGCACCAGGGTCTGCGCACAGGGTTAGCCTCCTGCCCCCGCGCGCCGCTGCGCCCGCCGCTGTGCCGCCCGAGCGGGAGACCCGCTCGGCGTAGGAATCCTCGGTCTTGGCCCGCCCGCCGTGCTGAAACTCGGCGTGCTCGATGCTGCGCCGCGCGTGCCGCCGCGCTGGGAACGGGCGCGCATCTGGCCTGGCGCGCGCTCGCCAACCTCGCTCGCTGCTGCGCCCGCTGATATGGAACCGCCAACCTCGCCGCTCCATGGTTGGCCGTGCGCATCCCCTCGCGCGTCAGCTGCCAACCTCGCAAGCGCTCGGACGCCTGCTTTGCCCGCGCCTGCGCGCGCACGGGCAGCGCCTCGGCCCTCCTGGCCGGCGCTCTACTGGGGCGGTAACAATCCTCCCCCACCTGAAGGCGCCGACGTCCCCGTCGCGCTGTCCCTCAAGTAGGCCTGGATGTCCTCTTCGAACTGCCAAAGTTCTCGGCCCGCCTCCAGGTGGCATCGGTTGTATCTTCTCCATGCCACTGGACCAAGTACTCCGTGTACTGGGGTCCCTGACTTGTGCCTACCTTCCTGTCCGCTAGGATCCTCCTGATCCTCCTTGCAAACCTCGGTCGGATGGCAGGGCGCAGCCTGCCTGGCACCTCTATCTCGTCTGGCGTCAGATCTCCATGGTAGGGCTTCAGGAAGCTGACATGGAAGACTGGGTGGATCTTCAATCTCGCCGGTAGGGCTAGCTTGTAGGCCACCTCTCCCACACGCCTAATGACCTTGAATGGACCATCATACCTTGGTAGAAGAGCCTTGTGAAACTTTCGTTTGTAGACTTTCGTAGAAGGTAGGGCGTGATCTTCAGCATCACTAAGTCGCCAACCTGAAACTCGACCTGTCGCCTATGCGCATCCGCGCGCATCTTCATCTGCATGGCCGCTCGCACATATGCCTCCACGTCTCTCACATTTTTGGCCAGTAGAAGTCGCGAGATAGGAGGGCGTACATCCGTTCCATGCCGGATGTCCGCCCACTTTGAGTCGTGGGACTCTTTGAAGAGGTCGCGCCGCCTCATTCCTCGGCACGACCAGTCTGCCTCCCTTCGCGCGGAGCAGACCATCCTGGATCCAGAAGCGCCTCACCGCGCCGCTCGATGTGTTGCGCATCAGCCTCGCATACTCCACATCCGTCTGGGCCGCCTCCCGGATGCGGTCGCTGGTGCTCGCCTGGACTGTGGCTATGGCAGCCACATACTCCTGCACTACTTGGCGGCTGAGGGCGTCGGCCACCTGATTTTGGCGCCCCGGCCGATGCTCCCAGTCAAAGTCGAATTCCGCCAAGTATTCTTGCCATCGAGCTTGCTTTGGTGTTAGCTTGCGTTGCGTCTTGAAGTAGGTGTTGGCGACGTTGTCGGTGATGATTTTGAACTTCGTCCCCAACAAGTAGTGGCGCCACACCTCCAAGCAGTGGATGACCGCCGTCATCTCCTTCTCGTGTGCTGAGTACCTCGTCTCAGCATCCTTGAACTTCCGGCTCTCATATGCCACCGGGTGGCCTGCTTGGATCAAGACTCCGCCTAGCGCACGGTCGGATGCGTCCGTGTGCACTTCAAAAGGATCTTCAAATTTTGGTAGCTGCAAGCACTGGCTCTGTAGATAGGGCCGTCTTCAGCCTACCGAAGGCCTCCTCGCAATCTGAGGACCACTCCCACCTCTGCTCTTTTTTGAGCAAGTCGGTCAAGGGGCTTGCTAAAGCCGAGTACCCCTTGATGAACCTCCGGTAATAGTTAGCGAGCCCTAGGAATGATCGCAGCTCGCTAACTGCAGTAGGTGCTGGCCAGTCCAGGATGGCCCGGACCTTGGCGCTGTCCATCCGTATCGCGCCGTGGCCAACAACGTGACCGAGAAAGGAAATCTCGGTCTGTGCGAATGCGCACTTCTCCTTCTTGATGTAGAGGCGGTGCTCTCGAAGTCTCCAGCACGCGCCTCAAATGCTCCACATGTTGTTGCAGATCACCACTGTAGATGACAATGTCGTCGAGGTAGACTACGACAAAGTCGTCGAGGAAGTCGTATAGGACGTCCGTCATAAGGTTGCAGAAAGTTGCTGGAGCGTTGGTCAGGCCGAATGGCATGACTAGGAATTCAAAAGATCCATACCTAGTCACGCATGTCGTCTTTGATTCATCCCTGGCGCAATCCTCACTTGCCAATAGCCGGATCGAAGATCTAGCTTGCTGAAGTACTCCGCCTTCGCAAGCCGGTCGAACAAGTCTGCTGCGTTGGGGACCGGGTACCGGTTCTTGACAGTGACACGCGGTAGTCCACGCACATCCTCAGCGTGCCGTCCTTCTTCCGCTGGAAAAGGACCGGCGCTCCGTATGGCGCGCGCGAGGGTTGAATCAGCCCGGCCGCCAGCAATTCATCCAGTTGTGAGCGCAGCTCCTTGAGTTCGGCCGGCGCCATGCGGTAGGGAGCTTTGGCTGGCGCGCGCACCGGTTCCAGCTCAATGCGATGGTCGTGCGCGCGCCTCGGGGGAGTTCCTTCGGCAGCTCGCCCGGCATCAAGTCGGCGAACTCTTTCAGCATCTCCCCCACCGGCGCAGGCACCTCTCTGCATCTGCCGCGTCGGGCTGGACCTGGATCAGCGCGGCGACATATGTCTGCTCTCCCTTGCGCAGGCCCTTGCTGATCTGCTTGGCGGACAGCAGCCCGCCTGGCGCTGTGCTCCCTTGGCGTCGGACCGCGCGCGCTGATCTGCCGTCTGGCGCGGTCTGGCGCCTTGCTGCTGGGCGTCCTTCTGCTGGGCAGCGGGCGCCGACCCGCTGCTCTCCTTCGGCGCGCCCTCTGCTGGGCGCGCCACAGTGGGCGGTGGCGCTGATGACACGAACCCGGCACAGTCCTCCAGGCCGATCATCAGCCCACCGAGATGTGGCAAGATCATGACCTTGGCTGCCTTGAGAAACTCCAGACCAAGGATGATCTGGAAATCATCAAGTGGGATCACCAGCAGCTTGCATGGGCCCTCCACGGTCCAAGCTCCATGTCCACTGTGGTAAGGCCGTCTACTCTTGCTGCCCTCGAGTTGACGGTCTTGATAAGGGTCGCGCAGGTGGTGTTGCGCAACCCTAACTCCTTCGCAACGTCGTTAGCGATGAAGTTGTCGGTGGCTCCCGTGTCGATCATGGCCCTCAGCTCGTGGCCATTCACCTTCACCTTTGCAAATAGAAGCCCTTTGTGGGATGGCGGCTTCTTGGTGACAAGCGCGTTGAGCGCTTGCAACGGGTACACCCGGGAGGGTTCTTCATCCTCGCTGGACTCCTCGGCCAACTGGGAGATCAAGGCCGTGAGCTTGCTCTTCTTTGGGCAGTCCTTTGCCCGGTGTGGGCCTCCGCAGATGAAGCACCCGAAGGCCGCTCAGCGTTGGCCGTGGCATCCTTGGATGTAGAAGAGGTCCCTTCTCTTTTCGGACAGCAGCCTTCTTCTTCTTCTTTTTCTCCTTGAGAAGCGGCGGCTTGCCCTCCTTGGCTTTGGCTTTGGACTTGCCTTTGCCCTTATCGCCAAGGGCGGGGGTGGGCGCCGTGGAGCGGAAGTCGACGAGGCTCTCGGCAGCAGCCATCGCCGAGTTGAGATCTTTAACTCCTTGCCTTCGCAGCTCCACTTGTGCCCAGTTCTGCAACCCCGACGTGAAGTTAAACAGCTTGTCGGCCTCCGACATGTCAGGTATGTCCAGCAGCAACGAGCTGAAGTCTTTGACATAGTCCCTGATGGAACCAGTCTGCTTCAGCCGTTTCAGTTGATCCCTCGCAACCCAGATTACGTTGTGGGGAAGAAACTGAACCTTCAACTCTTCCTTCAAGATCTCCCAAGAAGTAATTCCTGGCCGGCCGGCGTTGCGATCCTCCGCGCTGCGAGTTCGCCACCAGAGCTTGGCGTCGCCGGCTAAGAACAGACTCGCGAGGCGATTCGCCGCGCCTCGGGTATGTCCATGGCTGAGAAGTACTCTTCTAGGTCCCATACAAAATTCTCCAGCTCCTTGGCGTTGCGCGCGCCGCTGAAGGGTTTTGGCTCGGGCACCCGGAATTGGGACGGGTGGGTGTGATCCGCCCGGGGCTGGCGCGCGCCTTCTCGTCGCAGCGTCTCGACTTCGGCCGTCAGCTCCGTACCGGTTCAGCACTTCTTCCATCTGAGCGTCGCGCTCTTCATCCCGTTGACCTTGAGTAGAGGAACTCGGCCCGGCACCATTGTCGGCTGCCTCCGCGATCCTCATCTGAAGTTGTTGAATCTGCTGCTCCTGTTCTACAGATCTAGTGACCAGATCTGAGAAGCCGTCCTCGGGAGGGATCCCGATGATGGTCTCGATCCTCGCTATACGATCTGTGTTGTTCACCATGGTGGATTATGGTTTGGCTTGAACGAAGGCTCTGATACCTCCTTGACACCCCGATAGTGATCGATTCAGCTGTGGCAACCCATCGCATGCCAGGCATGCAAGGCATTCAGTAACATAACAAATAATATAAGAAGAAATAATAACTATATGTTATTCAAAAGTCAATAATATTTTTAATACAAGCCATATTAAATAAGGTTTGGACTACATGCTAAAATAACATAAAATCAGTATTTGGGGCTACAACAAATTGTTGATCTAGTTACTCTATTAGAAGCTCCAACTACCCCATTTTTTTCTTCTTCAATTTTGTAGCTCTAAAAAATATTGTGAGATTTAAATGAGCTCACACTTAGTAAGTAAGCCTACTGTAATATAATATAGTCGTTTCAATATTTAACAATCAGGTTTTCATATGTTAAAAATTGCATATCAAACCTCCATAATTCAAATATGCATTTCATCAAAGCATGTTGAATTTATGCCAATGATATGCTCAAAGTAATTTAGAAGCAAATGCCATGCAGTATTTCCAAAAATACAAATTCAATTCAAATCCACTGCATCACTGTAATTAATGTGTACACATCAATTATTACAAATATCCCACAGTTATGCACTATGTCCATGAACCCTCATAACAGGAATAGAACAAAATACCTCAAAGGTGTATCCTTTCTATTCGTCCCTTATAGAGGTAGGGTCCTAATACTAGTATCATGTCACAGAATACCCCATGGTGTGTCTTTCACATATGACCCCTATAAAGGTGAGTTTTAGAGTCAACAGAATATCCCTTAAGTGTGTTTCCCACAAATAACCTCTACTAGGATTAGGCTCTAGAGTCATATAGCATATCATATCATATTATGTCATATCAATAGATCATGGTTACACATAATATCATATTCATAAAATATTATTTTTATATTATATTTGTAAGATAACATGTATTGTTGCAAAAATATAATCAATCTACTTTTTACATTTACAATGGTTTGAACATGTCAAAATACATATGTACACTTATATAAAATTTTTAGCAATTTTAAAATACCATGTCAAATAATCAATTGCATGTATAGGTACCAACTAATTTTTAGAATTTAATAATTTTAAAATGACTATATCCAAATATCATTTGCATGTATAGATACCAAATAATTTATAAAAATTAAAAATTTCAAATAATCATGTCAAATAATCAATTGCATGTATAAGGTATGAAATATTTAGCAATTTCAAAATAATCAAGTCAAATAATTATTTGCATGTATTGGGTACCATAAATTCTATTTTTTTTTTTAAATATTACAAAAATCATTATAACATTTAAATCCATAATTTATATATTTTAATAATTCATGAAAATCATGATAAATGGCTTACTTATTTTCTAACACAAATTCAAGAATGCAAATCAGCTATGTGGGCTTCTCAATACCTATAACATAATTTTTTAAATTTTTTAATCTCTAAAATTATGATGTCAAAGTGACTTCTATACTTTATTTAGTCTAATTTTGGACCTAATTTGAGACTCGAATATTTCTAAATATATAGATTCAAATAAAAAAATAAAAATTTTCAACAAACTAAATCAAAGCTGATTCAAACCTCACTCTCCTCTTTTTGGGTCCGGCGTAATATAAGGCCCAAAAATTTTAGGCCCTTCCCGCCTGTTGCTCGGCCGCCGATCGGCCTAGTGTCGGCGGCTGCCGACAGCCGCCTCCCCTTTTTCTTTTATTTTCTTCTTCTTCTTTCTTCCTTGCTTTTTCTTCCTCCCGACCTCCTCCCCCTGGCGGCGACATGGCCAGCCCTCCTTCGATCGGCTTGACCCCAACGAATGCCGCCCCGGCGCCGGTGCGGGCGGCGAGCCAGCGGGCATGCCACCAGGGCCAAACCAAGCGCGGGAGCCGGTTCAACTCCCGCATCAAGGGAGGGCTGCCCAATGGCCCTCCTCCACTCCCTTGGCCTCCACGCGGGCGGCGCCGGCTTCCCCCCCTTCACCGGCGTCTGGTGGGGGAGCGTCGCCGCCAATAGGCGCCGCAGCACGGCCGCGGCTCTTCCGTCCTCCACACACACACTCTCTCTCTCTCCGGCGAGGGGGCTTACCGGTGGTGGGTGGCGATAAGGGCAGAGGAGGCCGACATAGCCCCCTTTTATCGTGGCGAGGGGAGGGCAGCCCTCCCCTACGGCAGGGGCTACCGTGTGCATAGGTGTGTGCGCGGCCAATTTCTTTTTTTTAATTACGTTGAGGGATTACAATAGTACAAATAGATTTTTGTTTGCGTGCAATATCGCATGAACTTACACTGCATACATGAATAATGTAGATATTATGTATAAAAAAAATAAAAAAGGGTGAAGTTAAAACTAAACAAATGCAAGCTTAAAGACAACAATAGATTGATTCATTCATTCTCTACTATATAATAAAATCAAAAACCATATGAAAACTTTGGATATTCATGATACAATAATTTTTGTCACATAGAAAATCTTGATCCAACTATTAATTCTTTGGCTTTGAGTTTTATGATAAACTTATTTTCTCCATCCTTTTTCCCTTATTCTTTCTTCACTTTGCTTCATCTCCCTTATTCTTCTAATGCTGTTAGCTAAAAAAGTAAAAATCAAGATCACTTTGAAAAAAACCTTTTATAACCACCAGTTAAAATTGGACAAAACTAGTTGCCTGAAAGGAAAAGTTTCAGGTCAACTCAGACAACAATTTGCATAGCCAGATGGAGCAAGATTTGATTGGTCAGGGCCATAACCAAAATGAACCATTCTGTAGGTCTAATTTTTTGGAACTTATTGAATGGTGTGGCAGGTCTACTCAAATTTGTTCGATTACATGGTGCACAATTTCACAAATACATTGAGGTTTCTCTAGCAGCAGAGTCTATTCATTTCAGAATGTGCATAGAGTGTCAGAGTGTCATGCATGAATGTTTTTAAATCTGTTTTTTTTTTATTTTACTGGAAAATTCAGAAATTTAATAAATAAGTGTAATATGGACGTGTAAACAATCCAGATGTGCATAAAGAAGAAGGATGAAGCAGGCACCAAATTACTTGGATGAATTTTGTTAACTAAAGTTAAGATTCTGGTGCTCATGTTGAATAGACATCATTAGCTATTTGATCTACTGTGACTAGACTTGAACTCCATTTCTAGTGCATCTGAAGACATCAGCAGCAATAGCTTAGTCCATTACTCATGGAAAAAATTACATCAGATTCTATGCAAGGCATGCCTCTATTTTTTTATTAAATGACAAAGAACATAAGCATTTCAAATCCTCATTAATTTAAATAATTTAGCAGCTGGATACACTGACAGCTAGCATGCAGATGAAAATATCGATCAAAAAGGGTACCTAATGATCAAATGCTGGTGAAAGAACTCGAAAAGACATATCCCAGACTGCACTGTAGCGATAACCAAGGAAGCCTTCAATGATGGCACATATCTTTTCAATGCTTGTTGGTCCAGATTTCTTGTCCCTCTATTGCTTGTCTTGATTTGATCAACTCCCTGCTGGACCAGGCTTTCATCAATGCAAAACTCTATCAATCCCTTCAAAGCCTCTATAGCAGCAAATGTGGTTTCCTCGTGCTCACTGTCTAAGATCTCAGTCAGATGATAGAATAAAAAAATGTATCATTTTATGTACTAATAATCTACTCTAAATCCAAAATCATGAATTGCTAGAAGCCAAACCAACCTCCAAGGGCATTAAATGACTTTTCCTTATCAGGATCAAATGATGCTAATAAGCACAGCAAGTGAACAACACTTGAGGAGAAACCTCTGAAGTTGAACTGCTGCAAAGAGACTGCAAAATCTCCAATATACTCCTGGTAACAACTGACTGTTGCAGAACCAACAATATTTTAGAATGACATTGGTCGACTTCATTGACATAAGAGGAAGACAGTCTTTCAAAGCATTCAAATAGGACCTCCATAGCTCCCCTGTGCCTTTCTCCCTCTGCAGATGAACTGTAGAATTGGACCCACAAGCAAACAGAAGAAACCTCTCAAAAATGCTGGTGATTCCTTCACTAATTGCCAACACTAGAACTGCCAGCCTTGAAAACTCTGAAGTACATCCTGCAGACATGAATGAGGCTGCTTTCTGACCTGCAATCCATCCATTTAACTTAACATTTACCCATGTTAGAGTGTCTCCTTAAAAGAAAAACTAATAAAGTAATATAGCCCTAGTGATTGTAAATGGCAACCTTGTGACATCAACCTTGTACAAGTACTATTTTTAAGGAAAAATAAGTGATTTGCACCAGCCAAGCAACAGAAAACAAAGAAAATAAGAATGGGTTTAAAATGTTTGCTAGTCTTAAGTAAAAAGAAAATAATAGGGAGCATAAAAAGGCCAGGTAATCACAATGCAATCATTTAATTTCCTCATTACGTTTACAGAAAAATAAAAGAAGAAAGTAGAAAATGGTAACAGATAAAAGGAGTTCTATGTCTGTCAATGGCATGATGCAAATACTCAACATGATATGGTTTACAAATATGAGTGCACAAGTTTGTAACTTCTGTTTCAATTTGACTTGTTCAAATTTGGTCAGCAAAAACCACATAATTAAGAGAACATTTAAAACATGCATCAAATTTCTATAAACCAACATGGTTGTCATGCAGACAGAAATTTTTCAATAGACTGTACAGTAGAAAGCGTGAAGAAGCCATGCTAAATTTTCAACCTTAATTTATTGCATCTCCAATTGAATTCACGAAACTAATACATGGATTAAATATTGCCTTGAAACTTTAAAAACAACATCAATTTTCCCAACATAGGGAAATAAAGCTGCATGCTACAAATAAACTATCTTTATGCATGGAAACCACAAAACAATCAAATAAACTGGAGAAAAGAATAGCTTTTGAACGTAAGAAACGTAGGATCAACTAAACCTCACACTCACATAAAAATTTGATCAACATTTAATATAATAAAATAAAATTGATTATTTTAGTATGATTATTATTTATTAAAAAATGATAAGCATTCACTTCTTTGATACATCACTTTCTAAATAGGTAATTTTGATAATTTATTCAAGAATGATCATATAATAATTTCAAAATAGATAAATTTTAATAGTGGTAGCATCATGAATTTAACTACTTTTACTAATTATCTAGAAAAATTAGTCACCTTAAATTGGTGTCTAGAGATAAGATCCATCATCCAAAGGGCATTTATATATTAAAACTTTTAAATAGCATAATTTCTATTTACAATCCACTTGGGATGTATTTTTTGAAATTTAGTGATTTTTTTAAGACAAACAATGCAAAGACCATACAAAAGCCTCAAAGGTCTCCAAATGATCCGATTTTGAGACTGTTTAATCTTCTAAGATGCCCTATCAAATCAAATTTTATCTCTTTGAAACTTTGACCAAACCACATCTTTCAATCTGCTCGAAAATTAGTGATGCAATAGAAGAAAAGGTTAATATGATAGTTATAATCTAGCTTTAGAAAGATTTTAGCTTTCTTATATTTATATTCAATAATCATGGTTATTTTAGAAAAAAATTAATATCTTTTAACTAAAAAAAGAACCTTGCCTAAATTTTGTAAAGCAGCCTCACTAATATGAATAGAAAGTTGCAATGGATTCTATCATTCATTTGAGGAAAAAATGGGGACTTAGAGCTTATTTTTGGATTTTTTTTTAGTCTCTTTGAGATATCTTAGTTTAATAGGTGTTGATGCCCGGTCACTTTGAGTCGGCCTCCTTGAGCGTCGACCGTTCCCCACGGAAATATCGGAGCCCTTCCTTTATCTTCAAAGCCTGCAAGAAGTCCCACGACCGGGTATTCCGGCGAGGACCCTCCGACGCTCAAGTTAGTGCTCTGGGCAACAGCCGTGAGCTTGAGAAAGCTCGAAAGAGAGGGAGAGATCCCCCAGAATGAGTGAGTTAAGTCCTTTTTCAGTTACCTCTTACCTTTTTTATCCACCATTGTACTCTGTGTAGCTTGCTTGAGAAGTTTGAATCTTTGTCATCTAGTGGGAGTGAGTCACGTGGGGCCTCATGATGACCATGACTTTTGGGGCTCATTTAGTTCGAGTGGCTGAAGTGTCATGATGACTGAGTACTTTTGGTGGGTGAAATATCAGGGCTGACATCTGTGAGGCCCAAATGCCGCCACTTGTCAAGACTTTTATGATAAATGATAACTTTCGATAAAGCTTACCTCTTAGTGGAATGTCAGAGCTTTAGGCACCATCTCGTCAGAGACAGATGACCACTTAATTATCTTATTAAAGTAAGTGGCCATAATTTATTAATCCAAAAGATGACGTGATGAACAGTCACTGTAGGGCCCACGCGTGTCCGAGCTGGAAGCCACTAAGGAAGGGCCGCTGGGGGCTTAGGTCCGGCGAGGCCGTTATCGACTAAGGTCGAGGCCGCCTAGGACTGCTCGGGAGCCGCCAAGGGCCTCTTGGGATTACTGTGGCCGCTTGGGATTGTTCGGACCTATGCATGCATGAGGCCGGCTAGGATGCTCGTGATAGAAAATAGGGGCCGCTTGGGACCGGTGCGGCCACCTGGGAACGCTCGGGGCCACCGTCATGGGGGTGTCGATGGCCGCCTAGGATTGCTTGGGAGCCGCCTAACTCGGAGAAGCGTTCGGGACCGCTTAAGATGAAGACGTCCCGAAGTTATTATCGAAGCACCCTTACGTTCATGCATGGAGCCAAAAAGGGAGTCAATCGTGGCAGCTATAAATGCATGTAGCCTTTATAATATCATAAATGCCCTGACACATAAATGCGATAGGGAGCCATCGTCGTGGTGACATTGGGAGTCTGAAACCGAAACCGTCTAGAAAGGCCGCTTGGAAAGGCCACCAAGGATGGTCGCCTAGGGTGGCTGTTGAGGGAAAGGCCGCTCAGGACCTCCTCTACCGTCTCTCTCTCCTAATGGTTCGTAACTTGACATTGAATGCTCTTATTCAATTGAATGCTCTCCAATAAATGCCTTGGAGCGAGGGTTTTATAAGACCTATAAATGTCTCGGCACATAATGTCGTTGAGGAGGCCGTCGAGAGGGAGAGGCTGCCTAGGAATTATTGTGAGGAGGGGCCGCTTAGATATGAAGGGCCGCCTAGGATTTATTATGAGGAGGGGCCGCTTAGACATGAAGGGCCGCCTAGGATTTATCGTGAGGAGGGGCCTCTTAGATATGAAGGGCCGCCTAGGATTTATAATGAGGAGGGGCCGCTTAGATATGAAGGGCCGTCTGGGATTTATCATGAGGAGGGGCCGCTTAGATATAAAGGGCCGCCTAGGATTTATCGTGCGGAGGGGCCGCTTAGATAAGAAGGGCCGCCTAGGATTTATCGTGAGGAGGGGCCGCTTAGATATAAAGGGCCGCCTAGGATTTATAATGAGGAGGGGCCGCTTAGATATGAAGGGCCACCTGGGATTTATCGTGAGGAGGGGCTGCTTAGATATAAAGGGCCGCCTAGGATTTATCGTGAGGAGGGGCCGCTTAGATAAGAAGGGCCGCCTAGGATTTATCGTGAGGAGGGGCCGCTTAGATATAAAGGGCCGTCTAGGATTTATAATGAGGAGGAGCCGCTTAGATATGAAGGGCCGCCTGGGATTTATCGTTCGTGAGGAGGGGCCGCTTAGATATAAAGGGCCGCCTAGGATTTATCGTGAGGAGGGGCCGCTTAGATAAGAAGGGCCGCCTAGGATTTATCGTGAGGAGGGGCCTCTTAGATATAAAGGGCCGCCTAGGTTTTATCGTGAGGGGCCGCTTAGATATGAAGGGCCGCCTAGGATTTATAATGAGGAGGGGCCGCTTAGATATGAAGGGCCGCCTGAGATTTATCGTGAGGAGGGGCCGCTTAGATATAAAGGGCCGCCTAGGATTTATAATGAGGGGTCGCTTAGATATGAAGGGCCACCTAGGATTTATCTTTAGTCTCCGCATCATTAAATGCCGCCCATTGATTTGCCCATGGGACATTAATGACAAAAGGCGGTCCTTGGGAGAACCCACTCACATCACATAGCTCTTTTTCCCTATTGTTCTCTCTCTTCATTATGACGGATGCTTGCTGTAGCAGAACGAAATTAAATGCCCACTGTATCCTTAAAGAAAGAACCCGATAGGCCAGCGAGGCCGTCTAAGACCAGCCTAAAAATTTTGAAAATTTTTATTTTTATTGTTCATGGGCCTGTTGACTGGCCCTATCAGATGCCCCCTACACTCCTTGAGCTTGTAGGTCCTGCCCTAACCGAGCTGAAGGAGTGTAAAAAATTTTTAAGTAATATTTGGGGTAGGTTTATTACCTTGTGTCCGCCACTTAAAGCTCAATTTTTTTTGTGGGGGAAGACGCTCGTCAACTAGTTCGCAAGGCAAAAATAGAGCTAATGGAGCTGCACTAATGCAGGCTGAGATATAGAGCCAACGAGGCTGCAATAAAACCGTTGAAGTCGATAGAGCCGATAAGGTAGAGTGATAGAGCCGCTAAGGCTATAATAGAGCTGTTGAGGTTGATAGATAGAGCTGGTGCTGATTCCAAAAGCATTAGGTGCCAAGCTGGCCTCGGGCCTTGGCTCGGGACCGCCTAGAATCCAAGTTTAAACCTTCGAGAATTTCTTATGCTGGCCCAGGGCGTCCATGCCCTTTTTGGGTTATATGTTGAGGCCATTCCAAGCCAGCCCAAGGGGCGGCTGGGGCCTAACATAACTGTGGCCGCCCAGGACCAGCCCGAGGGCCGGTTGGGGGCCTGACATAGATGTGGCTGCCTAGGACCAGCCCGAGGGCCGGTTGGGGGCTTGACATAGCTGTGGCCGCCTAGGACCAGCCCGAGGGCCGGTTAGGGGCCTAACATACTTGTGGCCGCCTAGGACCAGCTCGAGGGCCGGCTAGGGGCCTTACATAGCTGTGGCCGCCTAGGACCAGCCCGAGGGCCGGTTGGGGGCCCAACATACCTGTGGCCGCCTAGGACCAGCTCGAGGGCCGGCTAGGGGCCTAACATACCTGTGGCCAGCTAGGACCAGCCCGAGGGCCGGTTAGGGGCCTTACATAGAGCCGATAGAGCTACACTGATGTCTCTGAGGATGAGAGATAGAGCCAACGAGGCTGCAATAAAACTGTTGAGGGCCTTTTGAACCCCGAAGGGTGACCTGAGGGTGCTTGGACCAAGCTCAGGTTCCTTTTGGACTCCGAAGGGTGACCCGAGAGTCGCTGTGATGGGACCATGCTCGGGAGCCTTTAACCCCGGAGGGTGACCTGAGGGTGCTTGGACCAGGCTCAGGTTCCTTTTGGACCCCGAAGGGTGACCCGAGAGTCGCTGTGATAGGACCATGCTCGGGAGCCTTTTATTGATGGAGCGAAAATAAAACCGCCTCGGAGGTTTCTTGGCCGGCCCGGGGTGTCTATGATCTCGAGACCACTAAAGTCATTTTGAAAATATTTCGGGGGTCGCTCGGCCAGTCCGGGAGTTTGACTCGGAGCCGCTGAGACCATAGGACTTGAACCTCCTCGGAGGTTTCTCACACCGATCCGGGGTGTCCTTATGATCGCGGGGCTACCGAAAAACTACCTCGGCGGTCGCTTGGCTGGCCCGAGTGGTTTTTTGAGAAATTGAATGAAAAAACTTCTTCTTTATTATTATTATTTTTTTGTACAGCATTGCCACAGGGGTTTAGCTCAGGGCCACTTAGGACACAGGGCTTGAACCTCCGGAGGTTTCTTGTGCCGGTCCGGGGTGTCTATGTCCCTTGGGGCGCTGAGGGGTTAGAAAGTCAAATAAAAAGAAATCTGCTGGATTATATGAAAAGAAACTTTGTTCTCAGAGTGGGGCATACTTAGCTTTCAAGGCCTTTTGCCTTTGCATTGTGTTTGGTGTCGATTAAGGGCTTGGGAGCTTTTCTTTTGGAGAAATTGGTCCATGCTGCTGACCTGGGTACTTCAGCCCGCTAGTGGTCTGTCCTCGCTTGGGCGTCATCACTTGTCCATTGCTGAGGATGCTAACTCTTCCCTCGTCAGATGTCCACCAGCATCATTTAATATATGAGGGTTTTTTTTTTTTTTTTGGATACTCTCCCTATTAGTTTCTTCTGCCGCAGTCACAGTATTGGAATCTAGCGACTTTTGGTTTCAAATTCTTGGTTTTTTGAAGTGGTGGAGAAGTTGCAAAGACCTTTTTCCGAAATCTGGTTTCCCTCCCCAAGTAATTGGGAACAATCCTCAGAAGCCTTCAATTGCTCAAAATCTTCTTCGACGTTATGCATGCAAGGGAAATCCTTTGCAAGCTCTCCCACCTCCTCCACAAGCTTGTGTCTACGTACACATGATTTGAGCTCATCCCGCTTTCGATCCAGAGGCTTACGTCCTGACTCCTCTTTCATAGCTTTTCGCCCTTGCGTAGTGTTTTCCTTTGAAGGATTGGTCACCCTCAGTGCTGAAGTCTGAGAGCGGCTGGAACCGAATCTGCAAGAGGGCTCAGGCTCGGTTTGGCTCTTGGATGAAATAGACAAGAAGAGAGAGGAACAGAGAGGGTTTTGGTAGAGTCAGTAGTCGAAGCCTTTTATCTTCATCTTTCACCTTGCATTAATTGCATCAACACCTCTTGGCCTACTACCACCAGAAATTAAAATGCCTACAAATGCTTGGAGTGACGGGGTATGGATAATGTCCCAAGTTTGCTCCTTTTTGAAAATTATTCTTTTGACCATGTTGCAATCTACCTCCGACTGATTGTTGAACCTTTGACTAAGTTCTTCCAGCCGCCAGTGTTGTTCATCCAGATGCCTCCTCATCCCATGATTAAGGTCCTCTCAAGATGACTCAGGAGATGAGAAGAAGAAAGGAGACCGCAGTCTCTTGAAAGCTTCGTAGTGGCGGTGCTTAGATGAAGCTTGATGGTGATAAGCTTCTCTATAAGGAGATTTCCCGTAGGTGAATCTCTGACTAACTGGTGCAGCTATCACGAGCGATGTGAGAAGCTTGGGCTACTGCTGAATGGCTACCGAGCGTTGCTTCTGCGGCCTATGAACTGCTGCATTCAAGGCTTGAACTTGTTGATTGAGGATGGTCAGTTGGTTAATTAGAGCAGCTGAGGCTGGTGGTGAAGGAAGAGCAGAGAGAGTGGTCCTCTACTGCTCAGTATGATGTGAATGCCCCCCGGCATGATTGGTGAGGACCTTCAGTATGCGCATCGCCACCATAGCTATCTTAAAGGGGACAAAGGCTTATAACTCAGAAAGACAGAGCTTTCTTTCCTGCAGTGCGTGCCCCCCTACCTGGCGCGCCAATCTGTTGATGCCCGGTCACTTTGAGTCGGCCTCCTTGAGCGTCGACCGTTCCCCCACGGAAATATCGGAGCCCTTCCTTTGTCTTCAAAGCCTGCAAGAAGTCCCACGACCGGGTATTCCGGCGAGGACCCTCCGACGCTCAAGTTAGTGCTCTGGGCAACAGCTGTGAGCTTGAGAAAGCTCGAAAGAGAGGGAGAGATCCCCCCAGAATGAGTGAGTTAAGTCCTTTTTTCAGTTACCTCTTACCTTTTTTATCCACCATTGTACTCTGTGTAGCTTGCTTGAGAAGTTTGAATCTTTGTCATCTAGTGGGAGTGAGTCACGTGGGGCCTCATGATGACCATGACTTTTGGGGCTCATTTAGTCTGAGTGGCTGAAGTGTCATGATGACTGAGTACTTTTGGTGGGTGAAATATCAGGGCTGACATCTGTGAGGCCCAAATGCCACCACTTGTCAAGACTTTTATGATGAATGATAACTTTCGATAAAGCTTACCTCTTAGGTTGCATTTGGTAGCTGGTAATCCATCCAGATTACCGGTAATTTAAACTGGGCCCACCGGATAGCTGCGTTTGGTATACATTTTTTTGGGTAATCTATCTTGCAACGATAATCTGGATTACCTCATGAGAGGTAATTCAGATTACCTCAGGGGGAGGTGTCTATCCAGATTACCGGACTGATAAACTTTTTTTTTGACAAAATTATCCCTGTCCCCTCATCTTCCTTTTAAATGAGATAAATAAGGAACCTCAGGGGGAGGTGTTCCTTTTAAATGAGATAAATAAGGAACCTCAGGGGGAGGTGTCTATCCAGATTACCGGACTGATAAACTTTTTTTTTGACAAAATTATCCCTGTCCCCTCATCTTCCTTTTAAATGAGATAAATAAGGAAAGAGAATAAAAAGAGAGACCGTAAGCAAAAGGAAAGAGGAAAGGTGGAGACGCCAACAAATCCGATCGATTTCAATGGTAAATTATCATCATTTTATTCAAACTTTGTAGGCATGGAACGATTGTTTGTATGTAACAATATTTCAAAATTATCCTTTCCCAAAAAGCCAAGAAAAGGCTCATGTTTATCTTATTTTAAAAGGATAAATAACAGATAATGCTCATATTTATATGATAAATAAACTTTTATATTTATTTTTCTTTTTCTTTCTCTATCCGTTTCTTTTTTTTAAGTAGTTGTTATCAGTTTCTTTTGTTTTGCTACTAATGGAAGAGGCTGCTTTTTTTTATCAATTTTTTTCTTTTTTTTTCAGTTTTTTTTTTTATAAACGGAAGAGGCTGGTGCATTGAAGATAATATATAGTACTATTAATAGTATATGTTTTAATACCATGCGTTAACTGATGCTGATTAAATAAGATCTCATTAATGGCTTGCTGTAACTTCTTCCAACAGAAAAAAAAAAAAAAGCTCAGATAAGCTAACAGCCAGGCCCTTAACATCTTTTTTTTTCTTCTTTTTTTACCAAATCCGGCGCATGCATCCAGGGATCTTCGACCCTCACCTTTTAACGAACCCCATGTAAACCAGGTTGAACGGCTGATCCTTATCAGCATATAAAATCGATGCATAGTTCCTAAATTTCTTATATTCTCCTTCTTATATATATATATATATAAATTTTATACTATTAATAGTATATGTTTAAATAAAAATATGATTGTAACTAATATCCAACTTTTATACCTAAACTTAATAGTATATATAAATTTTTAATAGATTTGATTTAGGGGTATTTTGGGGATTTGATGCTATATGACTGGTAATCTGTTTGTCATACCAAACACAGTAATCAATATTACTGTAAGATTACCCGTGCATACCAAACACAGTAATCAGCATTACTGGCAATCTATCCAGTAGTAATCTATCTTGTAGGTAATCCACATTACCATTCAGGATTACCTGGCGATGCACCAAACGCCCCCTTAGTGGAATGTCAGAGCTTTAGGCGTCATCTCGTCAGAGACAGATGACCACTTAATTATCTTATTAAAGTAAGTGGCCATAATTTATTAATCCAAAAGATGACGTGATGAACAGTCACTGTAGGGCCCACGCGTGTCCGAGCTGGAAGCCACTAAGGAAGGGCCGCTGGGGGCTTAGGTCCGGCGAGGCCGTTATCGACTAAGGTCGAGGCCGCCTAGGACTGCTCGGGAGCCGCCAAGGGCCTCTTGGGATTACTGTGGCCGCTTGGGATTGTTCGGACCTATGCATGCATGAGGCCGGCTAGGATGCTCGTGATAGGAAATAGGGGCCGCTTGGGACCGGTGCGGCCGCCTGGGAACGCTCGGGGCCACCGTCATGGGGGTGTCGATGGCCGCCTAGGATTGCTTGGGAGCCGCCTAACTCGGAGAAGCGTTCGGGACCGCTTAAGATGAAGACGTCCCGAAGTTATTATCGAAGCACCCTTACGTTCATGCATGGAGCCAAAAAGGGAGTCAATCGTGGCAGCTATAAATGCATGTAGCCTTTATAAGATCATAAATGCCCTGGCACATAAATGCGATAGGGAGCCATCGTCGTGGTGACATTGGGAGTCTGAAACCGAAACCGCCTAGAAAGGCCGCTTGGAAAGGCCACCAAGGATGGTCGCCTAGGGTGGCCGTTGAGGGAAAGGCCGCTCAGGACCTCTTCTACCGTCTCTCTCTCTCCTAATGGTTCGTAACTTGACATTGAATGCTCTTATTCAATTGAATGCTCTCCAATAAATGCCTTGGAGCGAGGGTTTTATAAGACCTATAAATGTCTCGGCACATAAATGCCGTTGAGGAGGCCGTCGAGAGGGAGAGGCTGCCTAGGAATTATTGTGAGAAGGGGTTGCTTAGATATGAAGGGCCGCCTAGGATTTATTATGAGGAGGGGCCGCTTAGACATGAAGGGCCACCTAGGATTTATCGTGAGGAGGGGCCTCTTAGATATGAAGGGCCGCTTAGGATTTATAATGAGGAGGGGCCGCTTAGATATGAAGGGCCGCCTGGGATTTAAATGAGGAGGGGCCGCTTAGATATAAAGGGCCGCCTAGGATTTATCGTGCGGAGGGGCCGCTTAGATAAGAAGGGCCGCCTAGGATTTATCGTGAGGAGGGGCCGCTTAGATATAAAGGGCCGCCTAGGATTTATAATGAGGAGGGGCCGCTTAGATATGAAGGGCCGCCTGGGATTTATCGTGAGGAGGGGCCGCTTAGATATAAAGGGCCGCCTAGGATTTATCGTGAGGAGGGGCCGCTTAGATAAGAAGGGCCGCCTAGGATTTATCGTGAGGAGGGGCCGCTTAGATATAAAGGGCCGCCTAGGATTTATAATGAGGAGGAGCCGCTTAGATATGAAGGGCCGCCTGGGATTTATCGTGAGGAGGGGCCGCTTAGATATAAAGGGCCGCCTAGGATTTATCGTGAGGAGGGGTCGCTTAGATAAGAAGGGCCGCCTAGGATTTATCGTGAGGAGGGGCCTCTTAGATATAAAGGGCCGCCTAGGTTTTATCGTGAGGAGGGGCCGCTTAGATATGAAAGGCCGCCTAGGATTTATAATGAGGAGGGGCCGCTTAGATATGAAGGGCCGCCTGGGATTTATCGTGAGGATGGGCCGCTTAGATATAAAGGGCCCCCTAGGATTTATAATGAGGAGGGGCCGCTTAGATATGAAGGGCCGCCTAGGATTTATCTTTAGTCTCCGCATCATTAAATGCCGCCCATTGATTTGCCCATGGGACATTAATGACAAAAGGCGGTCCTTGGGAGAACCCACTCACATCACATAGCTCTTTTTCCCTATTGTTCTCTCTCTTTATTATGACGGATGCTTGCTGTAGCAGAACGAAATTAAATGCCCACTGTATCCTTAAAGAAAGAACCCGATAGGCCAGCGAGGCCATCTAAGACCAGCCTAAAAAATTTTAAAAATTTTTATTTTTATTGTTCATGGGCCTGTTGACTGGCCCTATCAATAGGTAAAGAAAATTTCCTTCCCTTCGATTAAATCAATCAGATATGTTATATTATAGGAACATGAATTGTTATCATATATAACAAAGTTCCCACTCAATTTAAAGCACAAATTGATCTAATTAAAGTTTCCACTCAATTTAAAATATAGATTGATGGTCGTGCTTTAAACTATATTTACATGCGGCAAAAGATCTATTTTAACTTGTATCCCGAATAAAATTAAAGCTTGTTGAAGAACAGCAAGAGTATATTTGGTGTGGATTAAAGAAGGTTTTGTTGTTGCTTTTTCCCTTAATAATACTAATGATAATGTAGCAACTATCTTTTCTTCTTTCCAAGGGTAGGACGGACTTGTTAAAGAATAAGAAAAGTTGAGGTCCTTCTCATCATCCATTGTTGCTTGTTGCATCAACTCATCATCTTCAATAATATACTCATTTTCCTTCTTGAAGTGCAATCTACTCTTCCCAATATAACCAGCTATAATTTAGGGATCTGATAGAGCACTATGTAACTATGTGACTATATTCTTTATATATAATTAATTTATAATTATATAACATATACATTACTTAAGGGTTTTTTTTTTGTTCAAAAATTTTTGTGTTAATTTCCACCAGATAGTAACCTCATATTATCACTTCCTTTTGGTGGTAATCATATTATCAAGTTTTATAATAGTGCAATTCCCATGAGCAAATTAAATATTCAAACATATGCCTGGGTTTGTTAAACCAAACTTGAGGAACCATGAGGAGTGCAATTTTGGCCTTATCATCTTCCTATGTGCAAATAACTTTACATACAAAGTAATCATTTTTGAAAGGCCAATTTATATCTTAGATTTTTTACAAATGAACCTAGCATGAAAATTGATATGACTGATCCCAGTGTCGTCAGAAAAGGTAACGGTAGCCGCTGTCATTTTTCCACCCCGGGACCCCCTCAGGGTCGGAGGATGGGGCCATCATTTCTTAACCCCGAGGCCCCCACCGGTCTCGGGATGCACTGTCATTTTCCCACTCCCGGAACCCTCAGGGTCGGGGAGTGGGGCCATCATTTCTTAACCCCGAGGCTCCCACCAGTCTCGGGATGCTGTCATTTCCCCACCCCCGGGACCCCTTCGGGATCGGAGGGTGAGGCCATCATTTCTTAACCCCAAGGCCCCCACCGGTCTCGGGGTGCGGTCATTTCCCCACCCCCGGGACCCCCTCGGGTCGGAGGGTGGGGCCATCATTTCTTAACCCCGAGGCCCCCACCGATCTCGGGGTGCGGTCATTCCCCACCCCCGGGACCCCTTCGGGGTCGGGGGTGGGGCCATCATTTCTTAACCCCGAGGCCCCCACCGGCCTCGGGGTGCACTGTCACTTCCTCACCCCCGGGACCCCTTCGGGGTCAGGGAATGGGGTCATCATTTCTTGGGATGCTCTAGCACTTGCACTCCCCTAGGACCCTCTCCGGTCTCGGTGGGAAAGTCGTCAGCAATTAGCATGCAACTTAGCCACCAAGGAAAACGACAGTCCCAAGCCGTGTGGTACTCACACGTGATTCTCAGTACATCCGTGATTGCCCCACCCCGTTACGGAGGGCCATATCTCATAACGGCGTATGGGGCATTGCATGTCCCTATACACGGCCATGCCTTGCTACGACGTACGATAGGCTGCCACTCGCAACTGTGCTCGGTCTCGTCAGCCGGCGGCGCGCACTGCATGCCTTCGCGGCCGCTGGACACGGATGATGTCATGTCAACAAGCAGTACAGGAATGTCTCCGGCACGTGTAGCCATGGTACAAAGGCGATCTCCTCAGATTGTAAGAGAGGGTATTCGGACAAATATAAGGACATGAGCTAGCGCTGTAAGTGAGATCTGAACTTTGATTTTTCTGAGCTTTCTTCCTCCCAGCAAAAACCCTAACCGCCTCAGCTCCTCTGGGCTGGAGCGGTTCTTTGTCTGAGCCCAAGCAACTGACTTGATCGTCGGAGGGTCCCCACCGGCGCCGCCGGTCCCTGAAGACTTTTCTTGTAGGACTTCGAGAAGAAGGACGTCCGTCTTCCCCGACGTTTAAGAACGGTGGCTTGGCGTTATCAAGTATGGTTTGACATGTTTCAAACCAAACATTGCTAATTGATAGCAATATAATATTAACTAATCATGAAAGATTCAAACTTAAAACTTTGATAATAGTATACCTTCATTTTTCTTCAAAAAATACATCATTATAATGTCCTACTTACTCCCACAAAAAAAAAAAAAAAAACTCAAATAAACTAGGCTGTTGTTCAAAAATTTACACATTTTAGTACATCCAAATAAAGTCAAAACTTATCATTATCTATTACTTCAGTATCTTGAGTTTGCTAATATCTAAATTATCCTACAATCGTTACACACACACACACACACACACAAAAAAAAAACAAACAAATAAGAAGAGCAATTCTAGGCTACAGAAACACTCACTGAAGTTTTACTTTTTACTAAGATTCAGACGTTCCATACAACAAGATGTCAATATCCTACACATAATTCCTTAAACGGAGTCGTAGTACAATATATATAAAGAAAACGAAAAAGAAAACCCACTTGGCTTGTGACTCCCCTTAATATACCCCCAAGACTCCACATCACGTTTTTTAACAACATCACGAAGTAGCATCTTGGCCGCTAGATTTCTCACGCCAGTCAAAGTTTATAGCTATATATATATATATATATCAACGGCCCCGGCCTTGGGCGGAGGCGAGGCGGGCGATGAGGTAGAGCGCGTTGCTGGTCAGCTGCGAGAGTTGGCCCACCCGGTCGGCGACGGCATCCCGGGTGGGACCCGCGAGCCCGCGAAAGGAGTCGAGACACGTGTCCTGGTAGGTCATGGCAGCGCTGGCCCAGGTCTGGGCGTTGTCCAGCTGCCACCGGAGAGTGTCACGGCTGAGGCGCCGGAGCTCAGCCTCGGTGCGGGCCATCTGGGCGGCGGCGTCGGAGAGAAGGGAGGCGCAGTCGTGGAGAGCGGCGCGGCCGCGGGGGTTGGCTGGGAGCGACAGACTGCGGACGGCGGAGCAGGCGTCACGGGAGGCGGAGAGTGCGGCGGCGGTCGCGGCGCAGGCAAGGTCGGTGGGGGAGCGGGGGGAGGTGGGGGAGACGATGCGGATGCAGAGGGAGGGGTAGCGGGCGCGAGCACAGGCGGAGTTTACGAGGGATGACGGAGGGGTGGCGGTGGAGGAGGCGGCGACGGCGAGGGAGAGGAGGAGGAGGAGGGGGGGAGGGGGAGAAGGTGGCGGCGGCTGTGGTGGTGGAAGTGGGGGAGGAGAGCGGGCATGATGGCCGCTGCTCGGTTTGGTTGCTTGCTTGGGAGTGGAAACGAGCGGGCGTGGAATCTGGGTTTATAATTTAACCGGGCGAGGAATTTGGCCTCAGTTTTCACATTAATTACATTTTTGTCTTTAGAAGCCTTTTTTTTAAAAAAAATACCATTGATTTGAGTCCAGAGTCCAGAGTCCAGACGGTAACTTAGGTTGCACCGTCGGATCTTTAAAAAAAAAATTTTAAATTTTAAATTATCCTTAAATCTCTTCCCACCCTAAAAATTTCTCTCCATATTCTTCTTCCTCACTCCCACACACCCTTCTCTTCTCTTCTCTTTTCCTTCTCGACAAGTAACGGTAAGCAGCAGAACGATTGATGATGGTTGCAGTGGCAACAGCAACAGCGGCGACAACCAGCGATGAGATGATCCTTCCCTAGCCTCTGGCTTCTTCTTATCCCTTTGTTCGGTCTGGTATGACCAAATAAAGACATTCTGATCAATTTATTCTTTGTTTGACCTTGATAGATCGAATAGAAAGCTTTTCTTCGGCCTATTAGAGCCGAACGAAAGCCCTAATAGGCCAAACAGAGGGACATAGGAAAGGATAGGGGGGCGGAGCTTTCCGTTCGACCTACCGAACGAGGGATGTGGGGGAATTATTTCACGACATATGAGGTCTTGTTTTTATGGCACAAACCAATAAAATAAAATAAAAAATTTGTCTACTAGTTGAGTTGAATAGAGATGGATGCGGGCCGGGCATTGCGTTAAACCCGATAGAGAGGGACGGAAGGGGGTTTGTTCAAACGAAGGTGTGGAAAAAAATTTTTACGAAGAGATTTAAGAATAATTTAGGTATTTAATTTTTTTTAAAATAAAAAATATACTGAGTAGTTTGAGCTGTGCAAAAAAAAAAAAAAAAAAAATTCTCTTTAAATTGTAGACAACGTCAAAAGTATCATGGTTTACTGAATTATTTGTGCATTTTTTCTTAATGGAAAATACGCAACGTTGTTAACTTGCTTCCTTCTGATACAGGTATTGAGTTGGAGTCTCTAGCATTAGGAGTACTGCAAATAATAATAAAAAAATGATCAATGGAGCAAAGTCCTTGGGGAAAGGTAATGGCAATTTGCCTAGAAAGCTCTAAAAGACAGGTCTCACCGTTATTGTCTTTGGCTAGCGTGAAAGCTTTGGAAGACGGGTCTCACCGTGCTAAAAACCCAGGATTTTTTTTTATTATATTTGTGCGTACGCCCGCGCGCGGTGAGGGAGAGAGAGCGCAATAGATAGAGAGGCGGTTCAAGTTCAAGATTATTTTCAATTAGTGTTTAATTCCTAACATGTATGTCAATATCTAGCTACAATATCGTTCAAGTGTTTGAGAAATATATGGTAGTTTATAGTATCATTGGAGTTGATGCCAGCTTAAAACAAGTGGTTAAAATGATTTGCAAATCTTTTTTTCTCCTTTGATGGCTCTAAGAATTATACAACGGTAACAAAGTTTAATCCCCAACTAATAGGATCAATTATGTGATTTTTTTTTCATTCAGCTTTATTTTTTAATTTTTTTAAATATAAAATTTTTAGTTTTTTTTATTACTTTCTTTTATATAATTTTCTATCTATCTTGATCCCTTTTTTTTTCTCTACATGTATCAAGTCATTCTTCACCATAACTACATCTCTAAGTTTATGTTACATATACCCAAATCATCTAAGTCATCATTCCCTCAATTTATTCTTGATTTAAAATTATTTCTATTTTTTATTTTATCTTTTCTTGTATTACTACATATCCATCTTAACATTCTTATTTTTGCTACATTCATCTTATGTACGACTATTTTTTTTAACTACCAATATTTTATGTTATAAAGCATAAATGATTTATGGCTATCCTATAAAACTTTTTCTTCAACTTGACATATACTCTACGATCACATAATATTCTAATTGCACTTCTTTATTTTGTCCAACATGCTTTAATCCTATGAATGACATCATCCTTAATCTCTTCTTCCTCAATAATTAATCCTAAATACTAAAAAATAATTATTTTAATAATTTCATATTTTCCAATTTATACTCTGCATCTATCTTCATTTATAATTATACTAAAATTATATTTTATGTACTATATCTTTATCCTACTTAACCTAGTATCACAGAAAAATTTGCTAGTATTATCATCAATAATTCTTATACTAGTAATTATTCCATTGTGCATATCTTTTATTATATTAATATATCTAACATATACTTCTTTCTTTTCTAGTATCTATCATAAGATTTTCTAGGAATCCTAAATTAATAAAAATATGAAGATCTTGCTTCTTTTTTCTATATATATATTAACCTTCTAAAAAGAAAAATACTGCCATATTTAACTTTCTAGTATACAATTAAATTAATTTTTTAATACTTTTGTAGTATATCTCAACCTATATTCAATTATTCACTCCTAGAGTTTCATAGTATCACTCATGAGTTTGATGCCATAATAATTAAAATAGTTTTTAAATTTTTCTTTATTCTTATAAATTAATATTATAATATTCTTCCTCTACTCATTAGGCTTTTTTTTAGTTTTAAAAATCTTATTAAATAAATTTATCATTCACTTTACTCTAATATTTCAAGGTTCCATAACTATTCCTACTTTTATTATATTTTATAGCCTTTTATACTTCAGATATCCTAATTTTAGGAGTACATCATAACTTTATTTTAATGAGAGCTAATAGGACATCCTAAATTATCTACATAATTTTTATATAATAATTTATTAAAATAACTTCTTTATTTTTTTTAATCACTTTCTTCTTAATCAAAACTTTTTTATCATCATCTTTAATTTATTTAACTTGAAATATATCTCTAATTTTTCTGTCACTTACTCTTACATTTTTATATGTCTTTCTCTCCATCTTTAATTTATATCTTATGATTAATTTTTTATATGCTTTGCATCTAGTCTCTCATACCATCTTTTTAACTTCTTTCTTAAACATCTTATAGTTTTATATGTTTTTCATTCTAACATTTAGATAGTGTTTTATAGCACTCTCTTTTAGCCTTAACTGCTAATTGAACTTTCTCATTCTACCATAAATTTTTTTATCCTCTTGACTTTTCTAATATCTTATAGCTACTTTTCTAATATTATTAGCCATCTCTTTCTATATGGTATTAAACTCTCCATCTATATTTTATTTCCTTCCTTTATTACTTTATCCTTTTAAATTTCACCATTTAATCCTTAGATTCTTATACCTTATAGTATTTTTTCTTTATTTTTGAATATATACATTTATAACCATTAATGTATGTTGTCTAATTAGACCTTCACCTGATATAATCTTGCAATATTTATAAAACATTCGATCTATTTTTTGAATAAAGAAAAAATATATTTGAGTAGCATTATATTCGCTTTTAAAAGTTAACAAATGAAAGTCCTTTTTAAAATATGGATTGATTAATACTAAATCATATACCATCATTTGAAATAACATTTTTCTCATTTTCTATCTCTAAATGTGTAACCTTCATGCATTGTTTCAAAACCTATACTATACTTCCTTATATGTCCATTCAAATCTCCTCCAATAAATATTTTTTCTCCAGTAGGAATCTCTTGAATTAGTTTATCTATATCTTCCCAAAAACTTTGCTCTGTCACATTATCCAAACCTGCTCAGGAGCATAAGCACTAGTAATATATATAACTCTTCATCTATTACATATTTAATTAAAATTATTCTATCTCCTATCCTTTTAATGTTTACAACTTTATCTTTTAGGCTTTTATCTATAATATTTCTACTTTATTTTTATTCCTATTTTTGCATATATACCAAAGTTTAAAACTATCAACCTCTTTTGCTTTTTTTTTACTTATTTATTTGGTTTTCTATAAGCAAGCTGCATTAATTCTTCTTTTAGTCATTATATCCATTGATTCCATTAATTTTTCTATTAATGAAATTATATTCTAAGTTGCTAAACTATTTATTTTATTTTTATTTTTTAGACTAACTTCTTTACCTACAGCTATCCACGAAGATGGAGGTCGAACTCTTGCTTATTTTTCATCACATCCAAGCGCCTATGTAATGCATCACTTCTGAGGATTGTCCTAGTTATCTTTCGTTTCCACTATATTCGAAGTTTAATATAGCACATCACTTTTGAGAAGTATCCCTAACTTTATCGATTTTATCTATTGGAATCGTATTCATAAGATGCGATTATAGTTTTACGCTGACCATCAACCTACCGCAACCCTTTCTTTACCAGACTTAGAACCAACTATATATAAAAAACTCATGCATAAATGAAATTGTAGCACTAAGAATTATAACAAAAAAATCTTGATAAAAAAATTTACTAACATAAATTGTTGCGACTATCAAAGTTGCAGTCAAACATGGAGTCGGCTGATAATGGATTTGTCAAATGAATACTTTCGAAGATGATGGTCTTTTCATGCACGCATAATGGGCGTCTCAAAATATTCTTCAAACAAAAGTGGAATTGAATTTAGGTTTAGGCAGTCTTTGAAAGAATTTTGAGCTCCGTAAAACAAGTTGGCTGCCTTCTCAGCTCCCAAGCATATGACTACATGTGGTCCATGGATGGACCACGTTGAGGGGCCACCACAACTGAATGAGTTCTCCTCAGTTCAGAGTTCAGACTTTACTCTCAGTCACTTGAATTGCTAGGCTTCTGGTGGACTCAAAAATCATTAATTGTATGATCTTTAAGTTGTGCTTCCCATTTGTGAGACCAATGATGCTGGCGGTTTTGAAAGCTCGAAAGTTCTTTTTCAGGAAGAGGATTAAATGAATGCCACAACTTAAAAGACTTCATCCAAAATGATTAGTTAAAAAATATTATTTAAAATTTTAAATTTTGTATAACTACAAAGAATTTTTTTAAAATATAATCGATGTGAAAAAAAAATACTTGCCAATATATATAAACTCTCATATACTCTTTTATTTAAGTTTTAGTGTCTTTGCTAGAATAAAAATTCATGTTCAAATCCAATAAAATTCATCTACAAACATATAAAAGTAATTTATAGTGTTCCTTAGTTCATATGAGTTGTAGGTTAAATTTACTTTAATATTATTTATCATAATTCATAATCTTACGTAAAAAGACCAGTAGAAAGTATCATTTAAGCTCCTAAATTCATGAGTGCTCTGCAGTGCATAACCAACGTACGCTTCATCCGGATAAGCTCTGTTCAGACCTCTTTAGCAAGCCTGAGGGCTAGTTCCCCAGCCGAGACCAGAGACATAAAGGTGGGACAGTGGATTGGGCTTTCGTTTATCGATTATGGATTCTTGATCACTTGGGCATCACGCTCTGTTCAGACCTCTTTAGCAAGCCTGAGGGCAGTTCCCCAGCCGAGACCAGAGGACATAAAGGTGGGACTGATCTGGGATCTTATCACCACCCACGCTCCGCCACCCTCTATCATCTGCACTCTTTTTGCAGCAAATCAGATCAACCTGTCTCACAAAAGGAGAGTGAGATTACTCCAAGAGCTTTAATGGGATGCTTCAGTTCTCATCCCTTTTCCAAAAGCTGAGAACCAAAGCAAGCCTCGGTGCTTCCTTGCAAGTAAAGCAGTCATCTATTTCAGAGACCCACCATGTGCCACCACAGGCCTCCTTAAATTTGCTGAACCCGTAGGCTTGGTGGTGTAATAAAGTTGGGGGGGGGGGGGGAGGCAATAACACCAGTCCATTTTGCATCAACTGCTGAACACCTACACCACATTAATAGTTGGAGGCTCACAGGAGGCATGAGCCAATGTTGGCTTTTGCCACCATTTTCAAAATGCCAGCTTCTTGTGTGGTGGCAATTAGGGAGCAAGGGGGCATGTTGGGTCCTGGACAAGCACATGATATGCTCCAGAATTTAGACTCAAACATGGCACAGGGACTTATGGACCAGACCCAACATTTTGATGACCATGACTCATTAGTTGGATTTGCCTTGGATACATATCATTTCATTCATCTCAGACTTTGTTGTGGAAAAGGCCTCAACTTGAGACCCAGTCCGAACCCATAAATCCATATTCTAAGCCAAGATCAGCATTGGCCTTAAATTGGATTTGCTCAACCTTCAACAATGGTGATCAATGAAATGTCATCCATATCTGTTTGATGTTGGAGACTGCTTATATTAATCATAGGCCATATTATCAGGGCCTCGAGGGGAGGAATGGCTCTTAAGCCAGATTAATCTAGTAATAATGCATCGTCGAACTCTAGGGTTAGGATGGATGCCAAGGGTCATACAGTGACAGAAATCATTGAAAAGATGCATTGCATCTGCTGCTTAAAGAATTCTGTAGTAACTTGATAAGCATTAATCAAGCTAATCTATAGGAGCAATGCGTTGGTAATTGGGAAAAAAATAACTCAATTAAGGGAGCAATGGGAATAGAACACACCATCTGAGTGATTTATTGGGTTACATTTTCTGAGTTACCAAAGCATTTTTTAATGTTTGAAGTCAAGGCTTGGCTTTTGATGCTTCCTTTAGAAGAAGAACAGCTGCGCACAATGCACTTTAAAGAAAGAAGGCTCTAACCCCAATTTTTCTGAGGCTTATCCCCAGCATTCATTCAACCTTATCGTTAGCCACTCATTAAAATACAATTATTGTTAGCTAGGTACTGAACATGGCAATGGACGCATGGCATGGTCTTGGTTTGGAATCTGATGACACCAAGTCACCTTCTTCAAGCATCGAAAAAGACTGACGTCCTTCTTTTCGGACCCCTGCAAGAAAAGTCCCCGGAGATCGGATGCTCCGGTGGGGACCATCCAACGCTCAAGTTAGTCACTTGGGATCAGATGAGAACTGCTTAGTCGAAGGGAGCTAAAACAGTTATGGCTTTAACTAGTAGAAAGAAAACTAGAAAACCAGAGTTCAAGGATCCTCACTCACAGCGTGGGCGTATCCTTTTATACCTGTTCGAATATCCCAAGACCCAGTTCAATAACGAACAAAATACAGGGCTGACGATGACAGGTCGTATTGTCATCGTACACACCGGATGCATCATGAGTTACCTGCCAGTACGACCTCACAGGTGTCTTGCATCTGGGGTCATGTCTGGTGCGCGCCACCACTGGATATGACCTGTGCACAGCAACGGGCAGGTGGTGGTCTGCATACCGTAACGGGGTATGGTCATGCACAGTGACAGGGATACAACGGATCATACGCCGTTATGAGGTATGGCCACCCTCTGCCACGGATGTGCAGTGGATTATATTGGCATGCCAGGTGGCCCAGAACGGGCCTGACCATGCGTCGGGGATTGAAATACCGTTCATGTGCCCCAAAACCGAGAGGGAGGTCTCGGGGGTTGATATACTGTTCATGCACCCCGAGACCGAGAGGGGGGTCTCGGGGGTTGATATACTGTTCACGCATCCCGAAATCGAGAGGGGGTCTCGGGGTTGATATACTGTTCACGCGCCCCGAGACCGAGAGGAAGGTCTCGGGGGTTGATATACTGTTCACGCGCCCGAGACCGAGAGGGGGGTCTCGGGGGTTGATATACTGTTCATGTGCCCCGAGACCGAGAGGGAGGTCTCGGGGGTTGATATACTGTTCATGCGCCCCGAGACCGAGAGGAAGGTCTCGGGGGTTGATATACTGTTCACGCGCCCGAGACCGAGAGGGAGGTCTCGGGGGTTGATATACTGTTCATGCGCCCCGAGACCGAGAGGGGGGTCTCGGGGGTTGATATATTGTTCATGCGCCCCGAGACCGAGAGGGAGGTCTTGAGGATTGATATACTGTTCATGCGCCCGAGACCGAGAGGGGGGTCTCGGGGGTTGATATACTGTTCACGTGCCCCGAGACCGAGAGAGAGGTCTCAGGGGTTGATATGCTGTTCACATGCCCCGAGACCAAGAGGGAGGTCTCGGGGGTTGATATGCTGTTCATACGCTCCGAGACCGAAAGGGGGTCTCGAGGGTTGATATACTGTTCATGCGCCCCGAGACCGAGGGGGTCTCGGGGGTTGATATATTGTTCATGCGCCCCGAGACCGAAAGGGAGGTCTCGGGGGTTGATATATGTTCATGCGCCCCGAGACCGAGAGGGGGGTCTCGGGGGTTGATATACTGTTCATGCGCCCTGAGACCGAGAGAGAGGTCTCAGGGGTTGATATGCTGTTCACGCGCCCGGTCTCAGGGGTTGATATGCTGTTCACGCGCCCCGAGACCAAGAGGGAGGTCTCGGGGGTTGATATGCTGTTCATGCGCCCGAGACCGAGAGGGGATCTCGGGGTTGATATACTGTTCATGCGCCTCGAGACCGAGAGGGGGTCTCGGGGGTTGATATGCTGTTCACGCGCCCCGAGACCGAGAGGGAGGTCTCAGGGGTTGATATGCTGTTCATGCACCCCGAGACCGAGAGGGAGGTCTCGGGGGTTGATATACTGTTCACGCGCCCCGAGACCGAGAGGAAGGTCTCGGGGGTTGATATGCTGTTCATGAGCCCCAAGACCGAGAGGGAGGTCTCGGGGGTTGATATAGCTCCCGTCAGCTGCTGCTATCTTTGCCGTTCATTCTAACGGCGCAGGATCAGCCATATCAGTTGCCCCCTCACCCCTAAGATGGAGTGGGCCCGCCCCAGTAAAGTGAAAGGGGTGTCACCTCCCAAATGGCTGATCCCCACCCTTTGCGAACCGCCTCCAGACACGTGTCTATGGGCGCTGCGACGATTTTATGCGGGCAGTATGGAGATGTGATAGGGCGGCCAATACTATCCACCCGATTTGCAGCGATCGTCCTCGAAGTAGGGTTTATCCGTCGAAGTCCATGAGAAAAGTCGCGCCATCATTATCCATCATAACGGCGACGTCATCGGTGTCCTATCATTGGCCGGAAGTGAATCGTATCTCGCGCTCAGCGATTACCTTGGCAATCCAGCTTATTGTGGGAGCCCGCGTGGCAGACGAGGCGCGGCGGGATAGTTTGAAACTGAATAAAACCTGGGTAGAGGGTCGAAAGAGGCCATTCTATTCCTGTTATCGTCGTCTTCTCCCTCTGCTTTCTGGTTTTCTGCCTCCTGGTCCCCTCTGCAACTCGAGAGCCCGCGTTCGTCACTTTCCTTCCTAGGTTAGCTCTTTGTTCCTTCTAGGCTTCTTCAATCTTTCATCTCGCAATGAGTTCCTAGTC